>JBBPRP010000605.1:0-12369 GCA_038093135.1 Leccinum longicurvipes
TCAAGGATTTCCCTAGCACACAATCAACCCCCCGATCCACTCCCTGAAACAGAGGAACACAGACCTCTTGCCACATCCCAAACGCGTACCGTTTCGTCGTACCCTCCGGAGACCAAAAGGTTTGATCTTGGGTTAAAATTCACGCAAAACACGAAATTGGTATGACCTTGCAGCTTTTTGGCAAGAACTCCCTGGTGCTTCAGGATGAGCATCCGACCAAACTAGATCACTCCGCGGTCCTACCGTTTCCATGTCCCAAAGAATGATCGATTTATCGTCCGACGCAGACGCAATGAAATCTCCATCAGGCGACCACGCAATATCGTTGACGCCCTCGTGATGTCCCTCATAAGTTTTGAGTATTTCGCCAGTATATGTGTCCCATATCTTGACTAGCTTGTCGGCGGCTTGCTTCGATACAACATGCTGTCAGACAACTCAATTTGCACGAGCGTAATAAATGTACCAGAGGACGCGAGTAAAGCTCCATCGGGACTAAACTTCAACGAAGATATCGACATCGTATGGCCGCTTAAGATAAACTTGGCTTGATAATTTGGTTTTGGTCGCAAGGCCACTTCAGACGAGACCTCTGGACGAGAGTGCGTTGTTTCTGGGAGATCATCCATGGGCACGGTATCGGGTTGCTTGCGCGACTCGGTGCTGTCTTCCCAAGTTTCCGCGTCGACATCCATCATCTTCCTGAATGAAGCCACTCGATGAGTAACAAGAGCGTCTAGAATGATTAGAGTGCAGTAATGTTGCTCTAGATAGACTGACTTGTTGACAGACGTGATATGAGCAGTTTCGGGTCACGCTACGTCCGCACCTGGCTTCCGACCACATAGTACTACGTGAAAACAAAATGGCTTCAGCAACGGCGGAATGGCTAACACCATCCACACGTACAGAATTGATCGAAAACCTCGTGTCGGGCGTCGGTATGTCGTTCATATCCAATCCTTGAAATCCGAGAGACCCAGTTGATTTTAGATCGTTACAACCCATCTAATGTCGGGATTTTGGAGGACTACCTCTACCATCAGATCAGGAGCGAGGAGTACGACTGCCTCGCCAATATCGCCATCTTAAAGCTGTATGTTCGCTCTCGTGGAGCGCGTCTACGGGGCTCACTGCTCATCAGATATCAATTCAACCCAGACCTATACAATCCAGACGTGGTCGTCAACATCCTTCTTAAAGCCCTAACCGCCGAGCCCTTTCCGGATTTCAACCTCTGCATTTCTTTGCTGGATGACAGACCGCCCAACACCAACGCTGATGAACCCGATCCTCTCCCGACACTTCTTCCAATGCTCACGAAGCTTTATGATCTGCTTCATCAGTGCCGCTTTCCGGTGTTCTGGACTTTTTACAAGTCTGAAGAATTGGAATCATTGAGAGAAAACTACACGGTGGAATGCATAGGCTTTGAGGATGCCATTCGGGAGGTCGCAGCGCGTGCTGTCAAGGCCACTTTTACGCGCATAGGCCTAGAGAGGCTTGGGTCGTATGTTGACCTGGCCGGACCTGAGCTCGAAGCCTGGGTCTCAAAGCAGGGATGGACCATCGATGCACAAGTTGTCTCTATCCCACCCAATCCGGATAACCAGATAGAATCCGTTGTTATCCGTGAAAATGTAAAACTACCTCGTGAGTTGTCTTCTTCACCTGAAATTCCCTCTGACTGGCCTTGTTAGAGTTATCAAAGGTCATCGCGCACTCTGTGCAAGCAAAATAGTGCTATGGCGCATCTAAGGTGTTTAGTGCTAAGTACGTGTAGTACAAACATATTCAATATTCATCGATGTATCCATCGTCCCGACGGGCTCCTACTAGTCTGTTTAGTCCTCTCGTATTCATAACCCCTGCCTCTAAATCCATCCACTCACCATCTGCGACTCCTGGAAGTGATATTCAACCCACAGTCCTTACGTTGTCCAAATCGCAGAGAATGTGCCCCACACCGCCATCACGGTGGAGACACCCAACAGAACCGCATCGTACCATTGACATCGTCCTGCCATTGCAATTTTCGCGGAAATCGGACCAATGACACAAATGACAAAGGCAGAAAAGGAGCCCACGAATGCCATCAGGGAACCGAACTGTGGAACAAGAATCGAAACCAGTATCGACATGACTGGGACCATGATTCGTTCGAGAGCCACGAAAAAACGTTTCGCTAGGCTCCGTCCATCCTCTGGTGACGACACTTTCCCGTCCTCTATCGAGACCGGTGATGTGATTTCCAAATTCAGCATACTCTCTAGAATGATATTCAACTAAATAAATGATCAGAAAGTTGCAAGGAGTTGTGAGCAGCGCAACACACTGGCCGGGTACTCAAGGCAAACTTCGACCTAATAACAAATACTCAGTTAACGAGAATCCTGAGATACGATGAGCAATCCCTCACAATGGAGTAATGACAAGAAGCCACATCACTAGTTGATTCAGGGCTGAATTATATCCAGGCGTAGCGAGCAGATTTCTGCTTATCTGTGGTGCTGAATGAGGTAGTGCAGGATACATCCGAAACTCAACCGCACCTCGTCGCTCACCGAATTGCCAAACATGAGATACCCTGCGTATCCGATAACTGCGTAAAGAAATGTTGCAACCACCTGTAAAGTGATTTAACGATACGTATTCCAGCCGAGGACCTACTCAACTCACAAATGCCCGATTAGCCATATGATCAAATTGTGAGGGGTCTATCATGTCACGAGCTAGCGAGGGTATAACAACGTGCCCCGAAAACTGGCTAGAAAGTCAATTATACACGTACGGGTGCGCAAGCACAAGCTGCTCACCCCAGCCATAAATAAGCCGAATGCTACTCCGACCTCTCCAAAAGTCCCCGGATAGATTGATGTTTGTGCTGGACTCCAGAGACTACCCGGAGAATCTGATTTAGAAAATCCATCTAAGAATATCACTGCGATGATGAGCAATGTAGAACCAATTCCCAGCAATGACGTGGACGATAGTATAGATAAGGGCATGAAAACTGTCGGGGCCAAACTGTGCGGATGGGATATCAACATCAGAATGGCAAATAAACATGAAAAACAACATTTACATGATGAGAGAGCAGATCTTATAAGTATTGGCAGAGTAAGCAGGCCACACCGCCTCCAGGGAATCAGCCGTTAGGGTGACAAGAACGACGCTGAAAAAAATGTTAGTCGACCGCAAATTAGAAAGATCTATGTAGGGTACCTGACAGAAAAAATCTCGAGACAGAACAAGACATTTGTCAGAAAGGATGACTTGGGACCAAAGGCTTTTCGACCAATGTCAGCATACGAACGCAAGCGCGGGTCGTCGAGGATCTCGTGTGCGAGTAGTTTTGCGCTGGATTCCATAATTAAATCTATTCGTTCGCCAAGCAACGACCGTAACTTACGTGTAACAGGTGATGATACCAAAAAAGATGATAAGAACCGTGCCCCACAACCATCCAGCATATGCGAATGCAAGAGGCTCGGAGAGCATGCCTATCCCTAAAAGCACTGCAATGCAGTTGAAGAGCTGAAGGGCAGTGTTCAGTACTTTAAGTGTAAGGTTTTCCAGCAGGCTTACCGTTTGACCGTACGTACTCTTGCCTCCGTACTGGTGTTTAACAGCTGCAGTAGAAAAAATAGGGGTAGAATCCTGCGGCAAACTATGGGGATGAGCTGGATGCCTCAATGATTTATAGTTTATTGGACCGCCGGAAAGTGGGGTAGGGTCGGACGAAGGCACCGAGAAGGAAGCAGCTTTCCTCAGCAGAGGTGTAGTTTCACGACCCCTGTGGACCACAGTGGGTTGGGGCCGGCTGGAATGGTCCCCCATACTGATCCTCTGACTCGAAGAGGCCTCGGAAGACTTCGGTAACAGAGAGCTGTGTTCCGGATCTCTCATGCAATAGTGCCTTTCAGCGCACGAGTTGTCAATGGCGTCTGAGGGGTCCAGTGGCTCCGATAGGGGCCTTTCAGCATCGAATGAGTCAATGCTCGAATCTGAGGTCTTCACGTTTGAGCTAGGATAGTACTGCGACCGACAATCTGAAAATTTCATGGAACCCCGATAGTTGTAACTTTGGGAAGCCTAGTATACTTACATGAAGCGAAAGCATCTCGGACGCTGTGGACGCTAGTGACGGAACCATAGGTGAAGGAGTTTGGAAGAGAAGACATTCTCAAGAACAGGAAGCGGCCCTGGGTCAACTGATAACACCTGTAGAAAATCGAGCACATCCATCTTATATGGTATCCCGCAAGCTCCGAACCATGGAATAAAAAAGAAAAAAAAATGATGAATTTTCTCGGAGACCCACAAAAGGGATAAGGTTGAATGTTTTGGGTCAATAAGCGTAGCCAATCGGAGAAAGAGTGGTTCATGTTCCGCCCGCTGTCTCCAATGATCGCACGCAAATCGATTGCCGAATAAATAATACAGCTGCGCCGGATCACTTGTGGCCAACATACTGCGCTCATAAAGGGCCCAAGTTGGTAGTGTACAGAACAAAGATCCATTGTTATAGAGAACGAAATAAAATAAAAGTTGCATTGCTAGATGGTTTTACAGTATCTAAAATAGGTGTGATAAATTGATAATATCGATGTTTTTCGAGTGTATTGTTACTTAGTCTTCCAACAGTAGTCCCATCTTTGAATTCATGTATGCTATTCATTATTTCAGTACCTACAGGTATACCATATAGTCATGTGCGATCTATGCACATGGTTCCCGCCAACAGGATGCCGGTGAGGCATGTCTTTCTTGCCTTTATCAGTCATCTTATCATAACGCTAAACCTAAAATGGCAGCGAGAGCCATCGGGAGCGTCGACAACGTCAAAGGTGGGAGTAAGGATGACGAGAACAGTATATATAATATATTACATAAAGATTCTGGTTGCGATAGCCCGGATTTGAACACTATAACTCAGCAATTATATAGGTTTGTTCGCGGCGTAACTTGGCAAACTTTGGTGATCAGAAGCAAAACAAAAACTCATATCCTCTCGACACATTTGTAGTGTACGATCTAGTGAAGGATACCCCAAAGAAAAGTTGCTCGCGCAAGTGGCGTTTAGTTGCCGCGCTAGTGCCGTGTGTGCGAATATACTGGAAGTCAACGATCGAGTAGCTACTCTTCAAGTATATACCGAATCACTAGCTCCTTACAATCAACCAACTAAGATGAGTTCACCGCTCGACGATTCGCCCACATCATGTACGACTCCCTCGAGATATCGTGCCCAACAATAGTCTTTACTCTTGTCGAACGGCGGGCTTCAGGCAGTTTAGCGCTTACGTTTAGATCCTGCAGGCATGTCTATCAGCTGACTTATCTCGCTCATTGTGAGATAACGAACCGAGAGACGTTTTCGCATGCCTGGCGCGATATGATTCCACCATTTCGCAAACGCGTTCTTGAGTGCCAGTTCCCGCACTCCTTTCGGGTTAAGCCATGCCACGAACTCGTCCACCTGAGGCTGTGTAGTCAGCTACACCGTAATCTAGCGATAAGCATTTTCCCACCTCCTCGGTTTCCGTGTATACTGCCCATTCTCCAGGAGCCAAGAGTCCCTCTCCTTCTTCCTCCTGTCTTCTAGTATCGACATCGTTTTCTTCTCCTCTTGACATCAATTCGAATTCCAGTTCTGTAGGTCCTTGGAGAAATATACGACCAGTACCATACTGGACGACGCCCCCGCTGCCCAACAGAGACATTGAACCCATACCGTCGAACCACCAGACTCGATTGTGGAATCGATCTTTGCCCAGTGGCTTGACTCTGATCGCTCCGAGTTGCTTTCGAAACTCTCGTTCGATGTTCTCAAGTCGGCGTTCAAGCTTGTTGACTTCTTCGTCAAGGCGCCGGTGTTCTGCTTGCGCTTGTTTCTCTGCGGCAACCTTCGCGCGCGCAATCTCCCTTTGCTTCGCATGAGCCTTCTGGCGCAGGTCTTTTTGGCGTGGTGTGATCTTCTGACGGCCACTCGTCGCCGAAGTTGTCTCAGATCCTTCTTCGGATGGTGCATCCGATAGATCACTAGAGTCATGCGTAGCAACGTCCTCCTCTGTCCCAACAGGTGTTGCTTCTTTCTTTGACCCAGTGTCTCCCGCAAGACCATTCATCTCCTCGGTGCTGTGGCTGAACGTTACTTTTTCCGCCCAATAATTTATCTCGCCATACTTACTATTGTTTTTTCAACCGGTTGATTTCAATTTTTTCTTTCCTTAAGGCAGTCAAACACTCCTCGCATGCGTCCATATGGGTATGGATTGCCTTGCTCGAAACAGAAAGATTGCATAAAAAGGCCAGAATAGCAATGCGATCGGGAGGTGGAAGGGCATGATAGCGTTCTCCGGGTGAAGATTGAACCGAATAAGAGACAGGAGTGGAAACTCGTGAGCTGGATGAACCAGACGGCGACTCCGAATTTGGCTCAGGCGCAAAGAGCAGCCTTGTCAATACCTCTCGTAGGCGGGGAAAATTCTCCAGTGTGGCATGCTGAAAAGCCCTTCAGCAACTAACAGTTAAAGCCACGAGAACACCTACGTCTTTTAGACACCCGACCAAGGCATCTTCCCAGCCAGCTCTCGAATCTTGAGTGCGAAGCGGAACGCGTTCCCAATTGTTCCCTACGTCAGCCATCGCAGCCGCCAGTTGGCTAATCGTAATGCCAAAAACTCTGTGCTCTTCCTCAAGAGTATCCTTTACATGTAGCAAAGAAAGGACAGCACTATGGCGATTAAATGGCACAGTGCGCAGATTATAAATGAGTGTGGCGTGTATTTCGCAGAGCAGAGGACACGGAGGTTCTATCACGGAATGCCGAAGCGCGTGTTCAAAGTCATCCATCGTAAGAGGGGAAATGTGCAAGGGCTGGCTGCAATGCGACATCAAGACAAAGGTTTAGCCAAAGCTTACCATTAACTTACCCATACACGACCAAGAAGTTCCAGGCCATGAGAAAAGACTCGAAAGTAGCTTGATCTTCGCCGAATGGCAAATGGGCTCGACTGGGAATCGGCTTCATGACCTTGATGCCAGCTTTCTTCTCTTTCTCCGATATACGAACATCGAGATCCTCGGTTGGGTAGCGGACGGGTTTCTTTTTCTTCCTTTCGACCGCAAGTCGCTCGGCCTCCTCTTTCGCTTTCTGCTGTCTCTCCACCTTCTCGCGTACTTCTCGTTCTCGCTTTTCTGCAGTAGCAGCAAGGGCTTTTACTAAGACCAACTCAGAACATACGACGGGAAGTACAGTACCGACTCACCTCTCTCTTCTTGGGCTGCCGTCAACTTCTTTTGCTTCTTTGTCGGAGGTCCCTCCTTGTCTTCCCAGATTTTTTTCCGCTTGTCAATCTCACCTTTTTTAATGTTCTCGACGCCTCTCCGAGTTTCCTCGGGCATGATAGAGTCCACGCCATAGTGTTTGGCAATCGCTTCTTTGACTGTCCAAGGGGAAGCCACGGCTGCGTCACGGTCAACGCAGTCGCGGATGAACCTCCTAAGAATGGACTTTGAAAAAGCCAAGCGGTCGCGACTGCAGGAAAACGATGGTTAGATCATATACCTCCAACGTCCTTGTCTCGACCTACCTCATCATGTTACAGCGAACATCAACCAATCTACCACACCATTGTCCCTTGTCCTTTTGAGCGGCCTTTCCCTTTTCATGACCTTTCTCGTGGGGTTCTTCCAAAATCTGAACCTGGTAAGTGTATTGAACCGGATCGTCCTTGGCCTGTGCTTCTTTAGCGGGTATCTTGAGGTCACCCCCAATCTTGTGTATGTGTACGTCGTTCGTGGTGTCCACGGGGTGTGTCTGAATCGGGGGAGTGGAAGAAGAAGCTTGATTCGGTGGCAAGTCCTCTGCAACCTCGGTTGATGGGTTTGGAGGAGACACCCGAAGTACTTTAGCGTAAAACCTAAAGGGCGTGAGATGGAGGGAAGTCAATCGAAGCATGAACTCACTTGTCCCCCTGCACGTCGATGAAAACCTCTGATGAGATAAAGGGAGACGATCAGCGCTGATGAGATTGTAGAAGGAGATGACATACTCTCGTCCGCGAAGTACCGGTCCTTGAATCGTTCGAAAACAGCCTCTACTAAATGATCCAGACGGCCCACCACCTCTGTGTGCGTATCCAAAGCATGTCAGTTACGCCGGCAGAAAAGCGGACAAAAGGGGCTCGTACGCCATTGAACCGCTCTGAGAACGGCAGCTTTCAGCGGTTCGGGGAACCTGGAATGCATTGTCTGGGCCTCTTGCTGTTCACTCTCGAGCGCCTGAAAGTAGTCAAGGCCGCTCTTGCCTGTGACCTCACACTGAAACTGTTTCAATCTATAGAATGACATTCGCGCCGCGTACGCCCTGGAAGCCGGAAGGGGAGTGTGTCAGAGAATGGACGAGGGGAACGATGGGCTGTACGGACTCGTAGGTTTCGAATATCTCTCCGGTTTGATGGAGATAATAAACCTCTTTGTCGTGGTTCGACTGAACTGCTTGGAGGAGGGCTTGGGAGGGCTCTATGAGCACTACGCGTTTGCGCCTGCATGTTGGCATTGTAGGACGAGAGGTGGAAAATGAAAAATGGGAGGATGCGGGAAAGAGAAGGGAATGGCCGCGAGTGGCTATTAGGGAGGAAACGTTGGCATGTAGCGGCTACGGCGGTCCCTGTGCATTTTTTGCAACCTGACTCTACACAAGGGACCGAAACCTCCTATGTAATCCACTTTTTATCTTTTCCTTGTCTTTCTCTTTGCAGGGAACGTCCAACATTCAAATTACCGGCGCGCTTCTATTCCAGTTCCCAAACTATTCCGACTTCTCGTACACATGCCGTCTTGGGGTGGTTTACATGGTCATCCGCCCACCACAGACGCGAATTAAGCACGAGTACTTGACGGCCATCGAGCATGATATTTTCCGCGCCAACCAGCCCGTGGGGTTCAGGCGAGACAGCCGCGCAAATTATGCACAGAAGACACCACTTGCCTCCTGCACCTCCCCTACCTCCGGGGTCACCTCCGTTTCCAGACCAAGGCCACATTCGGGTCACTGCTTTCTGGCCACTTCCCCGCCATCCATGAGCTAGGATGATGGACGACTCTGCAATGCACGTGTGTTATATCACGATGGCAAAGAGCCATCGGAAGGACCACTTGCCCAGGTTACTCTTCTCGAGGAAACAGATACCCTTTCCCACGTGATGAATCTGAAAGATCACGTGCACACTGAGAAGTAATCATCATGTGACTAATTTACTTAACAGTCACATAGCGAAAAGGCGGCCACACGAAAAGGCAGAAAAAAAAAGGAAGGGACAAGTGAGAGAATTAGAGTAGATAGCATGCATTGCAGATCGAACCATGTTTACATCTTGCAGGGATAAAAAAAAGAAAATGATAGCCGGAGAGGGATGAAAAATGCGGATATCCAATGAGCGACATTAATTAAGATTCACGCGTACTCTGCCGTTGTCTGGGGGCTTCGAGGGAGATTCAGCAGTACCTAGACGAGCAAGCTTGTGTCGGAAACGCCCTTGGCGCACTTCTTTCCCTTGACTTGTCCCGTTCATCGGAAGTTCATGAGATCGAGTATGCGTAAGTCGTGTATCGTTTACCAGTTCTTCTGCACCTTTACCAGGTCGAGAGAGAGACAAGAGACGGCGCAGACCCGATCCGCCACCTCGCATTCTCGCGCCCTTGCCCTCTTTGCCGTCAATAACGACGATGGCTTTGGTCATGGGCGGCTTCTCATTGATATGCGATACTCTCCGGGCACGATCCTGGGTTGGCATGGTAGGACTCGAAAGGGGAGTGGACGAGTGTCCATTGGCGTGATCCTTGCCTTCCACGTTGACTAGTACCCAACCGTTGCCACTGCCACTCCGACTTCCCGTTTTCGTTGGAGATGCCGGTGCACTAGAAGGACCTTTCAATTTGTTAGGGCTATCTCCCGACGGGATGGGTATAGGCGGAGGCGGCGGTCGGGGTGATATCATCCCTATCATCCCAGCCTCACTCTTGCGCACAGCACCATCACGCACGAGTTCAGGTGAAGTAACCCGCGCATCAACATCGTGCAAAGACCTGTCAGGATGCCTGCAGTGTTCAGGGCGAACCGTAGACTCGTCAGTTTTCGAAGAATCGTTGATGCCAGATTCATCCTCCTCTGGGGTTGGCGACCAACTCCCAGGTAACATCGGAGATCGCGACACGAGGTGAGGACGGGGTTCCTCGGTGAATAGCTCTTGCTCCTCCTCGATGTTCTCGATCCCTTCTGGCTTACCCAATCCCGCCCATCGGATGGGAAGATCGCAGGATCCCGTGGTGTCAACAGAATTAGAAGAAAACGCCGAATCTCGTATGCGGAACATTCCAGGGCTGAGAAGGGGTGTGTTCTCTCCTAACGGAAAGTCTTGCATCCGGGGAGGTGATGGGGTACGCGGGTCGCGTGGATGCGAAGTGAGCAGCGGTGGGGTCTTTGAGCGCGATGACACCGGCCGCACGGTACTGACTCGCCGGTGTGGTGACGATGATCTCGACCTGTTGTTGTGTCTTTCTGGAGGTGAATGAACAGTTCCTTCACCGTCACGTGTAGACTCTGACGTCTCCCCAGAGTCCGGAGAAAGAGCAGGCTTGGGGCCAAATCTGTTCCGATTAAGAGTCCCAATGCCAGTCATATTCTCACAACTACTCGGCACCGCACTAGGCAGAGAGGTACGGTAACGATCATGTTCGTCATCGTCGTGTGCATCAAAGTCCACGGAGACGGGTACTTGAGCCCTGGGAGCAGGTTTACGCATGCCAGGAACTGCATGTGGAGATGAAGGCGGTAGTGTCGCGGGGAACAACGGCGGAAAGCCATTGGTCTCAGTGGTCGCTCGGGTATGATGGGGAGTAGATGGACCATACGAGGTGGGCAGCAAATGCTGAGGGGTTGTTGCAACGCGTCTGTGCAGGGACGTCGGTATGATGCCCGCGTCGGAACTTGGTTCAGGTGTAGACGCTCTATTGGACCGTCGCACATCCAGCATGGACCCAGAGCGGCTGATCGGGGACTCTGGCCAATTTTGATCATATGTGTCGGAAGATCCAGGTCCAATGAAAACCCACAAATCTTTCACTCGTGAATGACCACAGATAGAAAGAGAGGCGACCATTGTGCAGGCGTGGCCATCGAGGGAAGTGAGAAGAGAAAGAATTTGATGGAGCGAATCGGTTGCAAACGTGTCCTCGTTGAACCCTGAGAGAAGTGAGTTGGAAGCAAACAGGAGACAATATTATTGTATACACACAATTGTATCCCTTGAGCTTGAACTCATATGCTGTGTCGCCGACCTTTTTCTCAGAGACGACACCCCTTGGCCAAGAGCTGCGGACAGCCTGGAGAATGGCGGGAGTGGAATTCAAAGGAGGGTGTATGACGCGCATGACGGTGCTGGAGACGAAAGATATTGCAAAGGGCGCTTTCCTCTCATGCTTACTGCCAGTGCCATGAGAGAGGTTACTCCCAGTACCAGCAGGGATCGGGGAATGGGGAGTGGGTGTAATTGGCAAAGGAGGAGCAGATAGACGAGAGAAGGCGATTGCGAGACGATCGTCGCGTTCGCGACCGTAGTCGATGGTGGAGAGGATGGTATAACTGTGCCTATAAATAACGGCAATAATGTCGAGGAGGATACGCTCGGTACGCGCGCTCTTTGGGGACGCCCAAGGTTTACCATGGAGTTGGAACTCGCACAGCTTTTGGCTTGTATCCTCGCGGAAAGCGGCGTTGAGGTAAAAGTGGTCAAGAAGGCGACGTAGGTCTGCGATGACCTCGAGGGAGAAAGAATAGAGCCTGATGAAACTGGAACCGGAAATGGCGAGTAAGGAGAAATCCGAGGTTGTGCGCTGGTCGCGGATGAACTCTTTCCTGGGAACGAAGCCAGAATCAGCCAAAGTGGAGACCGGCTGCATGTGAACGATGGTCGTCGGCCAAGATAGGGTGTGAACAAAGAGGGTGAGACGACGAGGAGGTATATCCTACCAAGACTGAGCGGAATGGGAAACGTCAGGTAAACGGGTGGCCAAGGGAGAATCTAAAGGGGAAGGAGGCCTTACGAGAAAACGTGCAAGACACGCCAGTCGGTGCGTAAAAGCGAACTTGAGCAGGCGGACGCGGGCAGGCAGCGAGGCGATGGGAAATGTTGTAAAGACGGGTGCTGTGAGCTGCGCAGCAGACCTGAATAATTGACCGTTCGAAAGTAAAGTACTACTGCCAGTGGTTCTGCCACGCGAGAGCGGGTGGGCTGGTGGCCAGTCACTACGCCCGGCCGGGGTGGCACCACAGACCTAATTTCAGGGTGACATCACAGACGA
>JBBPRP010000606.1:0-12368 GCA_038093135.1 Leccinum longicurvipes
GTAACCTGTTTGCCGACATTCCCGATTCCCCCGAGGGGACATAGTCCGCTTCATATTTGGTCTTGGGACGCATCGCACGTGCAGGCTGTATTTTGCGAAGAGATGAAGCACCGCTCGTTGTGGCATCAGATGTTGATGGCCATGACGGCGCGGGTCGGTTGTCAGTGCCATCCACCGACCTGTGTTTCTTGGCAGAAAACGGAGGAAGCCGGTGCTCTGTCGCTGGCATGGCTTTCATTTTACGCCTCTCCTCCACTCGGTTAGATTCGGGTCCATCCGCAGGACCTTCGTCGGAATCAAGTTCGTCCTCAGCTGAAGCATCATCGTCGGTGAGGCTGTCGTCCATAACGGGTTGACCTCCCTTGGCCCTCGCGTCAGCTGCTTGAGCAGCTTTTTGGGCACGTCTCTCGCTAAAATCGCCACAAGGCCCGCGGTACGTTATAAACAAAAGGATGAGGAAACGAGAAATAAAGGCCCGTTGGTGAGAAAGCTGAAGAATAAAGATAAAGAGACAACCCACTGCCTGGCTAAACATTTTCCACGGTGCTGCAACCACGGGTATGCACAATAAGAACTGTCCTGCCTGAGCTGCACCCACTTCCTGCAGAGAGTACAAAATACTCTGTTAGGTTCGACCTCCCCGACAAGCTCGTCTGCTCTGAGAGTAGCCGCTCGTTGTTCGGCGTTTCGCCGGCGAGACTCGTGAGCTGGAGGAAAGTTGGTTGGCGTGAGGTCCTTGAACGAGGGGGAGGGAGAGACCGGGCTTCCACCGGACTTGGGGGCGGTAGGAGAAGGATCCGGGCTTGGTTGCGAAATATGCCGTGAGCTAGATGCAGACGGAGCGGTGAATTCACCGGAACCAACGGTACAAAGGGGTGCGTCTTCGGTCTTCGGTCTGATCCGTGATCGAGCCTAAGTGCACACAACGAGCAAGACACAGAAGACGCACCTGGAACTCGAAGAAGGTTCTGGCTGACTGGGCGAAGCATCAGGTTGTCGCACGAATTTCTGACAAACTGAGCGGTGCTGCAACCATTTTTGCACGGCTTGCATATGATTTTCTGAACTGACCGGCAGCCACTGGTCGCAGATATTGCAGAGGATACGCTCGGCGTCGAATTTGCGAACATCAGGGTCCTTGGAGAGCAGCGAATTGCGCTCGTCCAAGCCGTAGTTGTTCTTGGTATTTCTGTGTGCCGATGTGAAATTCGGTGGGAACCGGATAAAGCAGGGATTCTACATACACTTTCTTTGATAGGCAACTCTTCCTGTGAGCGTCCCATGGAATGGAACAGTACGTGGAATTAGGGCGCAGGCGAATCCATTTGTCACAGGAAGCACATAAGACACGATAGGCCTCGAATTGGGCCACGTAGGGGTCTGCACGCAAATAATCGATGCGCTCTTCTTCGGACCGCTTAGCACGGCGTCGTTTCGGAGGCGGATTCGCGAGGGCCTCGGCTGTGCTCTCTGGGGTGTAGATTACCGGCTCTGGAACGGACTGGGTAGTATTGGCACTGGGACGGGAAGGTCGTGCGTCGATGGGCGATGGTACGGAGAACAAGAACGAGACATACCACTGTTGGCGATGCGCGTCCCAGTGCTTCAAGGTGAAGCCGCCGGATGCTTCGTCTCGGAAGGAAACGCCGTCGCCGCAAACCTCGCAAATGACGCGCCCTGTTTCGTACTCGCCCTTTGGCGCTATGGCAAGGGGTCTGATGGACCTAGCATCGGATTCGGGCGGGTGATCTTGTGCCGGGGGCGTCTTGCGCTTGCGGGGATTTCTGCTGCGCTGGTGAGTGCGCGTGGAGACGGATCAAAAGGACGTGCGCACAAAGGTGTAGAAACGGACGGAGTGGGAGCACTGCTGTGCGCGCGGTTCTGTTCAGATCAGCGTGGAGGTCGAGGAGGAGAAACACGCACGGATGAGCGTCCACGTCCATATGTCAGAAAGAAAACAGAAAACAGAAAAAAAAAGAAAACAAAAAAGAAACAAAAAAAAGGGCGCGCGATAGAGAGTGCGAGGAGGGAGGAGAAGGGGTTATAATATTATATGCTGTTTGTATTTACATAGAAACAAGAGAAAAAATATGTCACAGATCCGGGATTTCGAGAACATAACCAAAGCTTAATTCGCACGGCTACTTTCAATCTCCGCACAACATTTCTCGTTAATTATCCAGGAACGTCCTCGAACCACATGTCCGTTCCTTTTCCGTCCTTGCCGGGACGAAACTTTGTATCCCCTCGCTTCCCAGCTGTTTCCCCCACCGCGACAACGACGACGACAAGACAGAGCTCGAGTCCGAGTATCTGCACAAAAAAAAACTAGTACGAGTCTCGAAACGTTTCCATGGAAGTTATCCAGTCACGTTTCATTTCTCCACAGGTGCTACTCATCCGGCATTTCCAGAAACGTGATATCAAATCGGCTGTTCTGTGAACATCGCCAGGTTTTCATTCTCCCTGCCGTTTTCTTCCCCGCCGTTTCTTTATCATATTACGCGATGGCTGCCCGGTCATAATTTGACCGCTCCTAGCAGTGCCCATGCTAACGTCTACCGCTCGTGACCATCCCGGTTACTCCCTTCCCATCTCTGGATCTTCTTTTACATACAGTTTGTTTTTTCGCAGCATTCATCTTGCTCTCTCGGGTCTAAGACGGAACTCTATGTTTGTTCGCTCCATGTCTGTCGTCCGCGTGGTGTGAATGAACTTGAAATGGGGGATTGTTGTCGTCGCCCTGTCACCACCACCAGACTTGTGTCCCACCCCTCCCAGGAGTCGTTCTCCCGTGTTTCACTCTCATTCAAATATCAACCCAAGTGCCACCATTCAAATATTCCCTGGAACCGCTCGCATGATTCAGACAAGACATTACTCCCGCCGGCATAAACCGTAAGTGCGCGCGCGATCCAACTCAAAAACCTTTTCGGGAGTCCCACACACCCGTTTCGCAGTAATATTTCAATTCGACGGAACGTGATCACTCGTCCCATGACTGTTGATGCCATACGTATGATCATCGCATTCGTTTGTTTTTCCATTCCATTGTTTACTTTGGGCAAATTTCGTGTGAAGAATTTTTTCTTCCCTTCTTTCCCCTTCGTTTCTAGCAGGTGTAATAACTTGAATTGGCATGAATAGACCCGCATCTCCGGGAAACGTCACGGCGGCCCCATGTCGTACTATTGTATTCAATTGATCTGATCCCCGTTGACATATGAACTAGTAAAGCTCAGGAAAACAGATGGACCTATATGGTTAAGCCTCCCGGCCTTCACGCGGTTTCACTCGCAATGAGGGGGCGAGGGGATTCCCGGTCGTTATGTTTTAATACTACTTTCCACGTCCTGTGATAGAGGGGGATGGAAGGGAAGCCGCCTCATTCGGCCTTTTGGCACGCTTCCCCCCCACAGCATCAAATCACATATCATTATCATATCAACCGTCCGACCGTAACTTGCCAGAACCTTCCGTCGGTCGAGCCTCCAATCTCCTTTGTTCGCGAGAGACGGAGCTTTGTACGTGTTGTCATTGATCGCTTCATCATCGATGGTCACAATTCGAATGCCACAGCTGGCCACACCGTCGATCGTGAATCGCGATATACATCCGCCGCATCTCCATCATCCCCGTTTGAGGCACGCGCAGCGTATCCCTTGTCTTCGTCTCTCTCCTGTGGTTTGCGGAACTTGCTTCCGACAAACACGACAAAGTTCTGGACAAAGGCGTAGCCACACTGGCAGAAGTCTGCGCCCGGCAATCTGATCTGGCGATGCGAACGTATTTATGGTAGTGCCATCTCTCGAAATGTATTATTCACCCTGCCACCAGTGTGTCACGACTCACCACCGTACCACCGACCCGGCAATTATTAGCGTGCCAGTACCTTACCAACTAGGCAATGGAATGTGCCACACTTGCAGTGGCACGAGACCATGGTTCCATACGATATCCGCCCCGTCCTGGAGATTTCCTTTCCAATTAAGATCACTGAAGTCACTTGAAGTGTAGTCGTCCTGCCACTAACTGACGTACAGGGATAGGCTGGACCGGTGGTATCCGAGCGTCATTGATATGATCCACCATCAGTTAGCCAGCCAACTGTAGCCGCGTCGAATCGAACTTCGGCTCGGTGCGGCAGTACTACCCTCCCTGGTTCTCGGAATCTCGTTCTGTCTGGTTTATTGGGCAGTGGCTGAATGATCGGTCACACGCACGTTTATTGATAGATTTCTATCGTCGAAACCGCAATCAGAAGCACGATTACTACTCTAAATGTCTCTGTTGGCCCCCAAAGCAAAGAAAAGTAGAAAGCAACCCTCATCAACGCCCCGCGGCTTGTCAAGCCAAAATCAGAAATCAAAATCCGCGCACGTCCGACTCGGAGTCGTTCGTTCGTCTGATACTTAAAACGTGTCGACAAGGGGAGAGGTAAACAACAAAAATGTCCTATTAGAGTGAAAAACTATAAAAGAGAAAAAAAAACCTCTTCCATGCCATCATCCACGTGGCGCAGTTCTATCATTCTATGACGGGATTCTCCCATCGAACGGCGCCAGAAACAACCTTGAAGCTTGAACCTAACCTAACCATCCTATACCCTGCCATATCCTCCCTCTTCCAAGAAGGCCTTCAGGCGGTGGACGATGACATCGAGCCCGTTCAACCACTTGGTGAGCTCCACGCCAAACTTTTCCTGATCACTACCTTGAGAGATGCGAGCGATGAAATCTCGGCGGTAGGGAGCCGCTCTAACGGCGACCTGTTGTATTATTCAATAGGCTGACAAAAGCAAACGAATAGTGAAAGTTCCCCAGGCGGTAAACATACGACCGAAAGCTCGGGGAAGAATGTTCAAAAGGAGAAGAAAAGGATAAAATGACGTACGATAGCTAACGAACGTACGACAAATGTGTGGTGGTGTTTGAGGACCTCATCGTACGAGCGCTTGAAGCAAGCATGCAGCTCCAGGCTGGGCTCGTTTTGCATGTGTTTCAATGCTTTGCAGAGGAACATGAGACCGCTGAAAATCGTTCGTTTGTTCGATTTTTTTTTTGTTCGGCTTGGTTAGTGGCGTGCTAGACCGTTCGCATCGCTCACCGAGTCAGGCGTATTAGGCAACCGGTTGAGTTATGGTGTCCTTCTGACGTTTCGCTTCTGACGAGATTCTCGAGCGTTGTGGAATTCTGGGAAGCATTTCGATAGCGCAACCGAACACCCTGGATGGACGGAGACCGAGATAAGAAAAAACAGGTAAGTAGGTTTCTTCGAAAAGCAAGCGAATTGTGAATGGGAAAAAAGAACAAGACAAAAAAGAAAAAAGGAAAGCCAGAACAAACGAGGGAGAAGAGAAAAAGGAAACGTTCCTCAATGTTGCCCTTAATGTCTGCTTGGACGAATCCGAAGACACCAGAGCCGAGCAAATCTGCCACCGCCAGCAACAAACCAAACCAAGTCAGGGGAAATTCCTTCGGAGGTAGGAGAGACGTAATGGGATAGGGCGCACCAAACAACTTTACAAGCCCGTCCGAGGCTTCCAGAAAAGATGCAGTATCCACTCCATCTTCGGTGATGGGAACGTTGACAAATGACTTGTGCGGATGGAGGTAAATTGCGTTAGGGGGATAGAGGGGGAAGGCTCGTTTGCTTACGCGGACGGTCTCAAAGTACGGTCGTTCAGGCATGTCGTGGTGGGTGAGGGAAAGACTTTGAACGTGCCAACAGCGAAACTGCGCTCCCTGTGCCCTCAATTAGGCCTCATGTAGTTCCAGTTGCTGCCTCGAGGCCATTCAGTGGATGTGGCGCAGAGACAGGTTCTGAGACAACGTGAATGGAACGAGGAGGGAGAGAGAAGAAGTTGTGCTATTAGATAATTTTTGCTATTCAATCCTGATCAGATTAACCAACGATGGATCTGACAGCGAATTAAGATCCTTCCACGCCGGTCCGTCTAGGCCGTATTTCTCTTCTCTTTGTCTCTTTTTCCCAACCCGAGACCCTTTTTTCAATGCACAGGACTGTTAACTAGCGTGCCGAGACAGTGCATGCGGTGCGACGGTCCACTTCGCTCAGCTCCTGCATCGACCTCAGCGAGTGTTCAGGGCGTGACGGTGAAAACGCTTCAAGTTCGACCCGGTTCTGGATCACACAACGAGGGACAGCTTGTCCTCCCTTCTGCGGACCGAGGTGGGCACCGAGACCCTGTCCCTGTCGGCTTCCCAGACATGTGTACGGCTCGTCCTGCCCGCGAAAGAGGTTCGTCGTGATCTCGTGCTTGGTCGCGTATCGGTACGTCCACTCGGCGTCGGGGTTGTAGTTTCGCTCAGTCAAATAGTAATCGCTGTTCAACGCTACATCAACGTCAATGGTGGTGAGGCGGGTCGTGTTTGGATTTAGGGGATTCATTTTTTTTTTTTAGCGCGGAGTACTTCATGGTCGATGAAGCAGGACGGACTCACTCGGAAACGTCTCTCCTGTGTCTTCGTCCGAGTCGTCGCTCGACGTAACCTCCGAGTCGTGTTGGCGGACCAGCCGAAGCGTGGGTGCCGCGGCAAGCCGCAGCGCGCCGTCTCCGCAACCCTTGCCACCCGGCAGTGGGATGGGGACCACGTCCTCGCCGGGCACCTCTGTTGTCTTCAAGGTAGTATTCGCGCTCTGTGAAGGAGCAGAAAAAAGCCAGGTCAGTGTGCTCCTCGATCTTCGAGCCAAAACGTTTTACTGACTTCGAGCTTTTCGATGCCGGGGCATTTGCCTTTGTGCTTGACCCACAGACCGGGGTAATAGTCCGACCGCTTGTCGAGGCTGATCTCTTTGTGACAGCCAGCGCAGACGACGCTCTTGTTCGTCACGTTCTTTGCGTACTCGTCCTGCTCCAGCGCCAGCTTTCGCTGCTCGAGGGTTCGTCGCTTTCGCTCGCACCCGGACGAAATCCAGGTGTGACTCGCGTTTGGGTGCGGATGTGGGAGGCGGACGGGTTCTGGGCCGGTACGCAGTCTCAGGGTTGAACCTGGGGCTGGGGCAGTTGATGGTGGGGATGAGACGATCGCGGTGTCCGTTGGGGACGTGGGGATGCGTGCTGGCATGCGCGCCGTACGCGCGTGTGCCTTCCCCGGACACGCATGCCAGTGCTCGCTGGCCAGCTCGCTGATGAGGCTCCACTCCGTTCCCTGGTCGTACTCGATGACGGCAGGGCATCTGTTACATGGAAGTCGACGCGATACTCGACCATCATGGATGGAGGGTTGGACGACGGCATTTTCGATGAGAGACATGATGATGCGAGATGGGTATGAACAAGGTAAATCGTTAGAGAAGGCTAGAAGGCAGAAGCCAGGAGGAGCGAACGGATGGATGGACGAGTGTTCGCCCTCTCCACATACATATCCTTTTGACGTCGAGGCATCCTCCACATTGTTTGTTGTGAAGTGTCACGACTATGGACGTTGGTTACCTGCCCATTGTGCCCATATTCGGCTCGGTGATTCTTCTCGAATATCCTGCCCCTCACACGCACATACGAGAAGACGGTGTGTTTGGTATGTTTGCTGCGTTCGTTACGCCATTTCATTCCAAGTGTTCCTTCAGTATTGACTCTTCCTCAGGTCGGGGCAGAACATATGTCATAGCGTAGCAATCTGATAGTAGGTTCGCTCGTCATTCCATCCGTCGACCATCTTTCATTCCTCGGAAATTATGGACGCTAGCGCTGCGGTAGTCACGCATGAAAGGTTCTTATGCCTTTTTCGCGTCCCGTAATAGGTTGGGCTACTTCTTTGCACTCTCAACGTCTTCTAGCGCCTCTCTTTCACTAAACGGCAGTTCTCCTATGACGCGAAGCGGTCGCTGACGCCTGAGGAATGCACCGCGAGTGGAGCTCATGCTCATTATTAGATTGTTGTTGCCGCCTGGTGATTCTTTCTCTGGTCAATGACTGATGAAACACTGACATCATCATCATTTCTCGATGATAGGCACCGCCTCAATCGATTGAGACGTGACGATAGCGAACCCCCCACCACCAGTGACGCGTCGCAAGGCTGCTCACGATCATGCGAGATCGTAGCCGTTTTCTGTCGAGAGCTTTCTCTGCGCAGTCCTTGACGTCAGGCTATGTTCGGGTTCCGGGACTCCGTGCCTGACCGAAACGAAAAGCGTATGCTGATTGGAGAGATGTTCTCAACTTGACCAATTCGTCAGTTCTCGTCCCCCTGATGGTGTCGTGGCCTTTTCGAAGGAAGTCCCTGGTTGCCAAACTTGGCGAAGAGGAGCGAGCAGTATGATCGAACGACTTCTGGTGGATAAATACTGCTACTAAACTGCCTGCATGTGTGCATGGGGACCCTGGAGAAGCAGTGTCACGGTCGGGGGCTCTCGGCAATACTGGCACTGTCAGTCCAGAGTGAAGTTTGGCGGGCCGCGGTAGCAATAAGTTTAGTACCTACAGCCTTTCATTTCGCTCGGCCGGAGCGAGCCGGCCGAGTACTAGGCGGTTTCTCCCATTGTTTGTCAACCCTCGTCGCCACAACACACCCTGAAAGTTGTGGGCCCCCTCGAAACTAGATCAAGGTTCGAAATTTTGGTTGTTCCGGGCTGCTGACAGAGGCCGCAGGGTCTCATTTTCTCCTTCAGGACAAGATCCTTGGGAATTCGGCTAACGCCATAATAAGTCTCTCGGATCCCGATCCAATGACTGTTGCGCGCCCCAGCGGTGGACTTGGGTCGCTTGTGACTGCCAGCTGGTGATGGTTGATGGAGATTATGATGTGTAGTGGGCCGCTGGATGCGAAATGGGTTATCCTAGGAGAAGCCGCTCTGGGCTAGAGGAGTAGCGCCAGAGTCACATAATAAGATTCGGATGGTTGACAGGTGGAAATGTGATGACCCTGAAGGATAACATTTTCATTTTCGTTTTCGGTTTATTTTTCTTTCCTTTTCCTTGACTTTGGCATATTTTTTTTGATTGATTCTACCGAGTACGGACAATCCAAGGTGCCGCATCGGATTTTCACACCGTTATTGCCATTGGAAGGAGGCGCACACACCAAACGACTTCTCCCTGGTCTGGCACGGTGACCTTCCCAGTTCCTTTTTTTTTTTCATAAATGCCTCCAGAACTCACAAAGGCCAAATTCAAGCGCAAGATAGGCCGTCGGGAGATTGAGGAGTACAGATTTGATGGTGGCCACGCACGCGAAATCGAGCAGAAGAGGAATAGCGGGCAGATCTCATGCGCTGAGTGTAGGAGGTGCGATCATCGCGCGCTCTGTCGTGCATTCCAATTTTTTTTACTCTTTCTTTTTTCTGACCTAATGGCATATGTACTATACCATCACTTCCGACCCAAAGGCTGAAGATAAAGTGTGACAAGCAAATCCCTTGCCAATCATGCCAGGTGCGCGTTCTCTCCGTCCTCTCCGGTCCCGTTTCCTTCTTACTTTCGAGCCAACCCCGCCACTTAATTCGTTTCTCTTCTCAGCGGAGGGGCTGCGCAGCACTATGTCCGAACGGTTCGTTCGCTTTAGTTGGCCCTTGGCGTTGATTGACGAGTCGCCACAGGCAGCTTGTCTACTGGTCAAGGAACCCGGTGAGGATCACCTGACCTCTCTGCCAGCGGCAACCTTAAGCGCTCCCCTTTCCCTAGCTTCGTTCTTGCCGCAACCGAGCATCTTCATCGCCGGATAGCCAAAATGAGCGAACGTATTCGGGAACTCGAGGACGCCCTCGGCGACCTCCAGGCCCAGCATTCGACGGAGCCACACCCCCTCCTTCGTGAAGATCTCCTGGGAGTCAATCACCCCAAGGATGACGACAACGAGGAGGAAACGCCACTTGACGAGTCCGCTGCTGCGAGTCATCCCCCAGAACTGCTGGACGCTTTCGGAACGCTCTCAATCACCGACCACGGGATATCGCGCTTCTTTGGACCGACAGGTGGTTCGGAGGTGCGTTACCCTGTTGCCTGATATGATTCCCGGGCACGTCATTTTAATCCGTTAATCTTCCTCGCCTCCTCTCGCACGGACTTTTATGTCACGTAGTGCCTCTTGATGGCAAGTCCTGTTTCCTTTTCGAAGCGGATGTCCGCTTCATTTTACCATCAGTCT
Source organism: Leccinum longicurvipes (assembly GCA_038093135.1). Lineage (NCBI taxonomy): Eukaryota > Fungi > Basidiomycota > Agaricomycetes > Boletales > Boletaceae > Leccinum > Leccinum longicurvipes. The sequence goes on from JBBPRP010000606.1 coordinate 10,110, forward strand.
GACAACGTGACCCAGCAAGACGGACCGGGCTCTTCGCCACCCAATTCGGTAAAGGACCTGGGCACTTCCCAGCTGCACCAAGACCTTCGGTTGTTCTCGGAAGCGTTCCCATTCACTCCGATGGGTCCGACTGGCATAGTACGCGAACTGATCGAGGGGCACTTGCCGAACTGGGAGCGCGCCAGCTACCTGTCGCAGACATACAGCGACCAGGCTGGGTGGCTGTTTCACTGTGTGTCCAAGGACCAGATCATGGATGAACTGCTTCCGCTGTACTACTCGAACGCCCCGCTCAAGGCGACGGACCTCGACAAGAATGTGCACGACCTTGCGCTCCTCTTTCTCGTCTTTGCTATCGGCGCGCTTGTCGACGTGACGCAGGAAACGTCGGACGTGGAGGCAGAGCACTATCACCAGATCGCGCGCGCGGCGATTTGTTTGCAGCCCGTGCTCGAGAAGCCGTCCCTCGTGACGATTCAGGCGCTGCACATGCTCAGCCTGTATAACGCCATGAGTGGGAACGAGCTATCGGGGAAGGAAACGAGCATGGAGACCACGTGGTCGTTGATTGTGCTTGCTGCTCATCTGTCCCATACCGTGTGTTTTTTATCTACCGAGACCTCGTTAATTGGTGGCTGATTCGTCTTTTCCATCGCCAAGATCGGACTGCGTGAGCATATCATTTTTCGTAATCCTTGTTCGGAACTTGGCCTGACCTGTGCTGTTAGATCGGGACAGCGCAAGATGGGGTTTGCCGGACAAGATCGTGCGGCGACGGCGTATTCTGTTTTGGGAACTCTTTGTTGCGGACGCTTGGGAAGTAGGTAAAAGGCTGCAGGGATTGATACATGTGTGGCTGACGACATCTTACTCTTCTCCGTCTGAAAGAGCCTCAATACGGGCAGACCACCATGTTTCTCGCTCGCCTACATCGACTGCCGATTTCCAGGGTCTGAGAATGTAAGCGAGCGAATGGACGTCGAAGCCGCTCTGTGTGCGTCGTCGTGGAGTTTTTGTATTTGTGCCATGCGCTCACCCAAACCTGTTGGCTTTATAGTCGAGTCCTGGAACTACCGTTTTGCGACCGAGTGTGTGGCCGATGTCGCTGCGCGGACCTTGACTGCCGAGATACCAAGTTATGCAACGATCATGGACCTCGATCGCAAGGTTCGCGAGTTTCCTATACCTGAAGAGGCGGAGAACGTGGCCAAGTCCTTGATTTCGCCCGTTCCAACCAACCCCTTGGAAGGTCTATCGGCCCCCGACTCAATGGGCCGTTTCGTCATGGCGAACGCGCGAGAAGTCAGTGAGTTGTGTTTTTCGTTTCTGTTTATCCCTCCCCATCACACTTCTCCAGTCTTGCTTTACATCCATCGGTGTTTCTTTGCGCAGGCAATCATCGAAAATCCGGTGAACCCGCTCAAGAGTCAGTACGCGCCATCGTTCCTCGCCACCTACCGAGCCTCTTCGATCATTCTGCGGGTGATACGAGCGCATTATTCGAACTATCCTCAACTTTGCGCGCGATTCTGGAGTGTCTGGACGTTTGCTTTCTCGGCAGCGGTTCGTATCATCGTTCAGTTGTGGCCATGGTTGTATAGTTTGCTGACTCGTGCCTTTCTTTTGGGTGGCCGGCACGATAGATTGTCTTTGGGACCATTGTCACTCGTGGGCCTAGGTCGCCGCTGGCATCCAACGCGATCAAAGAGCTCGATGAAGCCTGTGTACTCTTCACGAAAGCCGCATGCTATAGTCGTAGAGCGGCGAAAGCTCTCGTAAGGACCTGTCTAAACTGAAGAAGATTCTGACCTTGGCTCACTTGGACTTTCATTCATCCTTCGTATTTGTAGCCGATCCTGACGAAACTGAGCGAAAAGGCGCACAACGCGTTGATCGCGGCTCAGAACGACAACTCGTCGCCTTCGTCGTCTTCATCATCGCCTAGCCAGTTAGGACAGCAGTGGTCGTTCAGGGAGGGGGTCGACACGGACGAGCTGGCGATCTTCGCTGGGCGCACGCGGTTCGTATCGACGAGGCGGTTGCCAGCGGAATCGATGCAAACGCCAGCGCCAGCACCACCTGAAGGGGGACGCTCCTCTGGGTTCGCATCCTCTTCGCACGGGGCTAGTCTTCCGGAACCGATGACCGTCCCATCGCAACCGTTGCAGCCTCCGCCAGCGTCGTCATATGGAGCTGAGGGCACGATGTCGTCCTCTGTCGAGCGCTGGCCGGCCGCTAACGAACGGGAGCAAATGCAGC
>JBBPRP010000607.1:0-12340 GCA_038093135.1 Leccinum longicurvipes
TTATTATGTACGTATCTACCTTGATAATTCATCATCTCCGACTCGTAGGGGTGTTTGGGGGATACTGATGTCACTGCCGCAGAAGATTTCACCAATTTTGCACATTTCCGCCACATTATCAGAGTCATGCCTACTGGGTGGAAGCGCTCGGAAGCATGCACCAAGTGATCAATTGAACTATATGCAGTTCTACAGCGCCCATCTCGCAGAGCTCCGAAGACAAGCGGGCGGCCCTTTACTTAAGTAAGTACCCCAATTCAGCCTCGCAATCGATGTTGACACACATTGACTGACTTCCGTCCTGCGATGACAGACCTCAGGCTACTGTTCGTCTTTCTCTGTCTTAGTCGCCTCGTTCAAGGAATCTCCACCAATTCAACGAGCCCCAACTGCCCGCCACTGCCCGATGGTACAAGTCGGAGCGTCTGGAGCATAGTCTGGACTTGTGTGCTTACCTTGTTTATTTGCGTATGGCACACAGTCCATCCAGATGTTCCTGGCGATCAAGAAAAGTACAAACTCTTTTACGTGCGGGCACCATGGGTCTTTATAACATCCTTCGTCGCTCCGGAGGCAGTGGTTTCGTCCGCTGGAAAGGAGTGGTGCGAAGTCTGTAAGAACGTCAGAGATTTTCGTCGTACGTCTTCTTCTGCAATTAAACGTTTATCTTGATGCATCTAAATGACATTGGAACATCAGTCCAGGGATATGAGTGGTCCATGACACACGCCCATTTCATGGAAATGGGTGGCTTTGTGTATCATGGAGGCGATGGGAGTCGGACCCGTGGAACGATTACATCCCTCCAATTTCGACAGCTTTGCGAAAGTGGAGAGATTGGAAATCCGTTCATCACTGAAAGGCAGATCAGGGACAATAGCAAATCGGACGCGCGCGGAAAAGCCATCTTCGTTATCCAGTTGTCCTGGTTCACCCTACAGGTTATTGTTCGTGGTTGTATGGGTCTCGCGATCACCCTCATCGAACTTGATACGGTGTGCATGTCCGCACTTGCCCTTCTGTATCTTCTCTTTTGGTGGGACAAACCGCTCCGCCCTCAATGTCCCCATGTTTTCTATCAGACTCGAGAGGCAAGAGTGTACTCAAAAGAGGAATTGTATGTGTGTTTCACATCGCAGATGCAGTACGAAGATAACCACGTTTTGCAGGTCGAAAGCATGGAAGACAGAACCCAGTTGTTGGCATGAGCTAGTCGCTTTCGTGCGCCAAAAAATTTCGCCGATTTCCAACGAGGAAAAACCTTCCCCTGTTCGTATTGTCCGAGTCCATCTCCTACTAATGACTGAGCGGTCTCTGAGTAGCCTCATCAGCCTGAACCTGGAATATTGGTGGCAAGGATTGAAAAAATGAACCCCGTCAATGTTCAACTTATTGCACTTTACATGACTTGGATCATCCTCGGGGGGCTACACCTGGTTGCATGGAACTGGGACTTCCCAACGGAGACAGAGAGGATCATATGGCGTATTGCATCACTGATTCTGGTAGCATCTCCACTAGCCATGACCATTGTCGCTTGGCTTGAGAGATTTGGTGTCAGTTCGGACACCATAACATATATTCTGGGCTCTTTAGGTGTCATATCTCGGTTGCTTCTTGTAGGATTGATGCTAGCGAGTCTTCGCGCGCTGCCCTGTTCTGCTTACGAGACTGTCTCTTGGACGTCATATATTCCTCATCTTTAACTTATCCAGTCACAAATGTTGGAGTTTATGTATTACCACGCGTTCTGTGTATGCTCTTTTCGCGACAAGTAACTTGTTCCAGTGTGGATGCGAACGATCCTTCCTTCATCCCTTCCTTCGTTTTTGGACAAGCGATATAGTTATGCAGCAACTGGCTAACCTACTTAGTTCACTAAGGCGTGTACGGGGATGTGGGACTCCGAGATCCTTCCTTTCAACTATGTAGGAGACCAAATAGAAAGCTGTCTCTTCCTACAGCGTGCACAAAGCACCATTATTAGGCTTCGCAACACGAGGGAACCCAGCACTCTTCTTTACTCCTCCAGGTGCGTCCCTCGCTATCAGGCTTTCGGTTTCGGCCCCCGGACGCGCTGATGGCACCAAGTCGTAAATCTTCCAGGTTCCGTCAAGTGCTCACTGGCAGGTTGTGTCTGAGTCCTGATAACCGATACTAATATTATGTGAGTGACGCCGCCCCGTTTGCACACTGGCAAGCACTACTAGACACTGACGGCTCGAGGTAACTGTATCTAAGAGATACGCTGAGTATGGAGTACTGCCATTTCTCTCTTCGAGGAACTCCGAGGGGTTTGCAAATTTATCGTAAAGAATATGTCAACAAAACGTGACAAATCTTGAACGCAAAAAACTATAATGATCTAGAGATGAGGAATATAGACAGTCCAAGGTACAACCCAGTGAGCAGAACAAGGTAGAGCACGAAGGCTAGCAAGCATTAGTCCCACTAGCAAGACCCGGGAAGCAATACCTATAATCAGGGCACAAATTTGAAACACGTCAACAACGGTGTTCGATCGCCCATCTTCCTTGGACCATCCCATGCTTCTGAACGTAGAAGACAAGAACCAGACAGAAATGACGGCTAGTGGGGTTCCTGACAAAACAAGTGCTGCAACATGCCACGTAATCTTCTCCACCCTCGTCGGAAAATGAAAGTTCCAAGCAATCAGGTGTAGTGCTCCGAGGACGAACCAGGTCGAACAGAGAGAAAAACGCTTGACTGAGTCGCTATCCAAAATCGTGCGTTTACTACCTTGCGAACGAACACAGTTGCCCTAATGATCATTTAATATAAAGTAGGCTCGGGCCTCAGGATACGAACAACCGTGCCCACCAGAGGCTTCTTTTCCTCGTCAGTTTTTGCATGAGTATTCCCCATGCGAACGAGGTGGGCCATTAACCCAAGCGGATAACAGGGTTCTGGCTTCCACACAGCTGACCTGCACATGGTTTAGTCGTATCAGTATGAGCCCGTGGCACAGTACGAAAACCTTACCAATTGATCTGTGAATCCTCTTTTATCTGCTGGGGTGAATAGAAAACGTGGGCACACTCGACGCGGAGTGGCTTATCCCGCCATAAGAAAAGATATGACAACGTTAATCCAGCCATAGAAACCGTATCGAGCTCGACGAGTGTAATTGCGAAACCTTTCAAACCGCGAACCGCAACCTGTATCGCGAACCAGAACAGTTGAATGGCGAGAACCGTCTTCCCTAGTGCATCTGACTTGCTTTTGTCTTTAATTTCTTTCGCCGTAACATCCGGGTTAGCAATTTTATGTGCCTCGCAAAGCTCCAAGAATTTGCTCGAATCAATCGTGCTCAAACTGCCTTCGTCGTCGTAGTAAGCAAAACCACCCATTTCTGCGAAGTAGCTGTGTGTCATGGACCATGCGTACCCCTTTTCTGAAAAAAAAAAAAAGGGTTCAGGGATTTGTCAAATGCAGAATCAACAAACGATCTGCAGTTGCGGAGAACGTACGGCGAAACTCCTTGACTTTTCTGCGAGCCTCCCACCACTCTTGGCTGGCTTTCCCAACAACTATCTCCGGGGCGGTGAAGGTCAACAGAATGGAGTATAACCTTTCCCACCAGCCTTTGTACCACATTTCTTCGGTGTCGGGAACGGATGGGTGCATCGCATGCCACACGCAGACCAGCAACGTTGTTCCACAGCTGCCCAATATACTCCAGACGCTACGAGTTGTCTCGTCTGTCGGCGGGCAGCCGAAGCTTGTAGTATCGGTGAAGGTTCCCCGTACGATGGGAATAAGACAGAGAAATATGAAAAACAGATCAGTCATGGCAAGATGGAGCCACCAAGCTGCTGTCGATTGTGAGATTAGACCTAGCTTAATAGGCCAGGTGAGCGCCGCATTCGCTTCTTTTCTAGCCTAGCGCGCGAAATGTGCCTCCAATCGCCATTCTGTCCATTGTACACGATCAGCCGCATATCCTCAGCGCTTCAATAAACTGCGGACTTCAGCTTCCACCGGGGTCCTTCCATGACCACAATCATGATGGGGCGGACATGGGCAGGAAACGGCGATATTGATATTTTCGTGGGTAGAGCTTCGGGACTTCTTCATCCACGATGTGTCATCATGGTGAATTACGAGACGGAGTACGTTGCTTCTTGCAGGTCACCATTTCCTATTATATTGACAACGTGCCCACCGTGCTGAACAAGCGCATTGACTAGTCAAATGTCATCGGGCCCGGTCGACTAATCTTTTGAATAAACATGATATCTTCTCTAGTTCCATTGCAATGCACAAGTGTTACTGGATTAACCTGCCACCTTACCCTCCTAGGTTCCGCCTCGCGGTCCGGATAGTATGCTCGCATTAAAATCCAGGGTGGCTTCCACAGACGCTGACGCCCCTGCCCCTCCCAAGCGAACGGGTCTCCGCAAAAAGATTTTTTTTCCGCCCCGAATATTATGATCATCATGTAGTTCACCTCCGGTTAGGTTTTGGTTTACCGGTCTGGACCCCTATGAGCTCTAACCCACGGATGTTGGATTTTGGTTTCAGGTGTGTTGATTGTGGCAGCAGCACTGCATTCCATAGGCCACAGGATAATTGATTCAGTGGAAACGTCAAGCCCTGCGGGCCGAGCGTAAACCGGCGCCACACTCGAACATACTAGACTACCATGAGGACCCCCCGTGTCTCCTGTAAAGCGTACCAGCAATGTTTCCATAGCCAACATTAATTAGTTCTGAACATTATCCATACCTGCGCAATTCACAAGAAGTCCTCAGGTAATTTTACGTATTTCGACGACACGTTTCCACATTCTTGTTCTCGCAACTCCTTGCATTCGCCGAGTGGTTGGCTCAGACCGAGGCTCCAGCGCCTGGATCGCGCGCGATGATATGAGCACGTCATTGGCGAGGCGTGTCAGGGCGGTCATCGTCACCCTGTTCTCCCTATCTGCGCTTCGGTGAATGTGATTCGAGTCGGATTCGCAGATATTGACTCGAATTTCACATGGACCCGAACTAACCGCGCCCACTGATTTCATATCTTTCTCCAGCTTTGAACATCACTGTGACACACAGGTTCACCGTCGCGAGAATAGGCGGTGCGCCTCCTGGAGATTGGAATCACTGTCGATAGCAGAGTGAGAATGCGAGCGTCATTCCTGGAAAAAATCACGGTTCCCTCAATATTGATGCACCCCGGCACACAGGCACAGATCGTGGAGAAGGGTGGTGAGCAAGCTCTCAGTAAGGTAAGATGGTCGCTAGGACCATCTTAATGGGGTCATAACTGTAGTTTCTCGCATTCCGCCATACCTCATTGTGAATGCGCAAGCCTGTGTTTCACCCATCTCATCATCCTCATCGCCATTTAGTCCGCGTGGTTCTCAGCTGCACGCTAGAAGAATGGAACCTAGGTCCTAGTCATCAGCCGTTCGCATTTTCAACACAACCTAGGCCAATAGCCATATAAATCACGATCCTAAATCAAGTTTACCTAGTCTACCAAGAGGCAACAATAATATAGTGCACGAGTGTCGGGTAGGAGGAGCCGAAGTAAGTTAGAGTTCGTCAAGACACTATATGTTCGCCCAAGCCAACGGGAGGGGAAACGCTCGAGGGAGCCAGGAAGGATGTTGTGGTATCGATGTATAGGACTCCGAGTGGTGTCAATAGCCTGAGTTAAATACTCGATTGTTGATAACAAAGGTGAATCGACACGCTGCGTCGGACCGTCGTTGCCACGCGGCTACATTTCAGATAAGGCGACATCTGTCGCGGGGGATCGAGACGAGTCTAGTCACGGTCGCAGTGGCGTACTTGACACGGTCATGTATGTTGGGGATTGCATGTTCCAACACGGCACGGTAATCAGTGTGTGAATATAATAATTTGATGTCATTTAGAATTTACCAGTCAATTTGCCCAGATGAAGATACCGCGCTGTTAGCAGCAAGCACACTGACAGTATCAGGATTCCGCCTAATTCGCGTTGAAAATATATTAGATACGAAAGGCAATGGGGGTACCCACCAGCAAAATATTCTACGGCCTCGAAGCCGCCTGTGGCAGAATTAATGGCTCCGGATATCGGTGTCTAGCCAACGCTCCCAACGCAGCGAACTAAAAACCAACAATACCCAGAAAGCGGGGCATGTTGTAATTTTTACTCGCTCTGATCGAGTAAAATGACAGACCGGATGAGCGAAGGCCCGGTGTTATCAACGCTTGGCCGTGGTGCTTGCGAAATCTGCGAAAAGGGTGACCAGGGCATAATAAGTGGATCGTCTCCCGTAAAATTTCGCTAGCGATATATTATTGAAAGATTCAAACTTCAGGTTCAAATGGGACTGATCTATGTTGAACACATAGTAAGTAGATGTGCACTATTTTTTCCATAAATATTGAGGTTTGAGGTATACCATATCAATGGCAGTCGTAACGGCTGACTAGTAAGAGGAAGATACACCACGACAGGGCAAAAGTGCATTACTGCAACAATTATCTTTGTGAATTGCGGGATACATAAACAACTTGTCGGTAGCCTGAGTTTTACGTAATTAGGTAACACATTTTTCAAAACCAGAGCGTAGATTGTGCTCGAGGTCCTCGTATGCGCGTCGTCTTCAGCTGCAGATCAAACACACCCTCCCCTTCACAAATGCTGTCCACGCTCATCCTCTCAGGTACACCCGTGCATCCAATTCGCAACACATTGTCCGTCGCAAACTTCAGCCACGTCGGTCCATCTGTGCCTGGGCTTTTCATGTGTAGGAGGAAACACACATACGTTCTCCCGACCTGCAGCTCCCCTTTGTCCCGATTTCGCAAGCTTGTTTTGTAGTTGAGGATGCACACATGAAGATCTGTGGCGGCACGAATCTGCTGCAGTCGACTCTCACCACAGTCGACGTAGACCTTGCTGAACTTGCCCAACGCCCCCCCTCCATCCATCCGTGGCCTCAGCGTCGCTGTATAGGACCCGTTTCTCTCTTCCACCTCTACCGAAAACTCCATCGGAATGAGTGGCACCGACGTCAAGGACAACCCGTGCGGTTGCAAAGAAAACTTCTTCATCCCTACTTCTTCACTTGTCATCTCACTCTCCCACTTCGGATAACACGCCGGCGAGTACGGTAACGCCGGGTGAGCCTTGGAAGCCTGTCCTGCCCATGCGAAAACGTCCCATGATGGGCGTTTCGTCACAATTGCCTCGAGAAGTCTCGGAAAGGCTTTTTCGCCTTCGCCATACAAAATGGGGATGTTGACGTCAAAGAGGCCGAAGAGACAATAAGCAGCGTCTTCGATTCGTGTGGTTTTCCGTGGTGAGGCCCAGGACATGATCTCCCAGATACCATGTCCCTTGACCCCCTGACTGTTGTCGGCAACAACAACCTCCCAAGGAATACCCGTGACGCGCGACAGGGCAGACATGAGATCCCTGTCTTTTTTGTCGTTGGTGAGGGCTGTCAACGGATGCCATGCCTTGTTATAAAATTTGATTCGTCTGGGCGCCAAGAGCTCTTGCAGTGTCCAACCTCGTCCGAACCACGGGTCGAGCTCGAAATCCTCCAGGGACAACGAGTCACTGAGGTGGACAATGCAAACATGGGCATAGGCATACCACTTGAACATGGCATGGATTGCCTCGCTGAGTTCGACAGCGTTGGTCTTGTCAATGCAACAGGTGTCGGACCAGACCAGTTTGTATCCCAGCGAGCGGGCCGTGTCACAGAGGTGTACGAGCTTGGCAAGGCCGGTCGTCTTGTGGTTACCCTGCTTGGCAAGGGTAACTTGTCTTTCAGAGGAGGTCAAGGCAGAGACGTCTTGATAGCTAGGCTCGCTATCCGTCCAACGATGGGAAAAGACGGCATACCGCACGACATCATGGATGATCTCACGGAGAGCCGCCTTGCGTCGCGCACTGGTGATGTAGATGCCTGCCTCGGGATCCGTGTCGACCCTGACGGTACACATCTGCTTCTTGACGTCTTCATCAGTGATCTTGGCGATCTCTGACGAGAAGATGTCGACGACGGTACTTCGATCGACGAACGTGAGCTTGGAGGTATCAATAAGGCGTGCGGGTATATCGTTTTGAACGAAATCATGGAATGCGTAGACAACATCAGCGAGCGGCTGTTTATGGGAAGGGGAATGGGGATTTGATGTCGGCGACGGGTACGGAGAGGGCACGGGGGCATTAGCTGGAAGTGGTTCCACTAGTACTGCTGATGGCGGCGACGCAGGCTTGGATTGGAACCAAGCTGGGATGAACGAGAGGGTGTTTGTTCGCGGGAGCATGGTGTCCTGAGCGAACGATTGAGCGTCTCAGTCCCCGGCAGTTATATCTGTTGATTGAACTCAGTATTAATGACGAGTTGCTGCGCCCACAGTTAAAACGCTTGCCACAACCGTATAGCCTACTACAGCTCATGCAGCATATCGCGTAGGTGTGCCGCGTGGATTCATGCCTAATAGGGCGCCAAAGTCGGAGGGGGAGCACTTTATGGTTCCGAACAAGGTCGGACCGAGCCCGACGGGCACTGGCAATAGCTATCGCATCATTCTTGACTTCAGTGCCCTACGTGATGATCGTAGCTTGGGTCTCTGCGACGAAAAAGATATCACCGTCCGCGGATTGGAGGCAAGTACTCCTCTAGCGCTTGCGAACAGCCCCTCGGCCACCAGGGTCTGCCTCGAAGTCTACACCATGATCCTCATGGTAAAAGAACGTCACTAGACTGGTTGGTCGCTCTACACCCTCATCGCATCGCACGATCCCCTGGAAGCGTTCTACAGGAAAGCCATTCTTCTCGCCGATCGGCATATGGCAGAGACCGACAGCGATGCGATCTCGGAGATCCTTTTGGGTGCCCTCCGATGTCTTCTTCTACTTCCCTAGGCGCTTGGTGTTTATCCTGCTGCTGAACACGCTGAGCATGCGGATGCAGCGCGACGAGCCACTGGCACGTCGACATCATCCTCCGCGCTCGCCAAAGACGTCCTCGTGTGCACTGTCAACCACAACTCCTCGATCACGAACGCCTGCGGCATCCAACTCTACTCCTACTCCTTTGGTCAGCTCGTCTCTCTCGCATTTTTCGTTGACATGTGGAAACCCGACTCGTTCTACAATCGCATCGAGGAAAACGATGATGGCGTTCCCCTGCCATTTCAGTAGATACTGTCGTAGCTTGCCAACGAGCCCTTTATTATCGTCGATTTTCTTGACACAGTTGCATGTATGAGTATCCCTCAGACTGGGCATAAACCACTCGCTTCCTGTCGGCCACACCGTTGAATCGATTGCGTGTCTATGCCGACTCGTTTTTACATAGTACGAGCAGTCAACTATCTATCGCCAGCCCTACACTGTCAACAGAGTATGGTGGTGCTCGGCCCCTGGTACTTAGTTTCTGTGCTCTCAGCTGGCGCTCTGCGAGTGTTGATGACTTCGTGACCACAGTCAACGACCGCGCATTGCTGCAAAGGATGTCCTTTTTTTATTATCCATATGTCTCACACTCAGATGATCGGTATCATCATACTAAGACAAGATACTCAGATCTACAATGAGTTTATCAATCCTTAATGGTTCGTTATTACATACCTTTAGATGCGGCCAATTTATAATTCCAAATCAGATCTGCCAGGCCTGATTTATCAGGAAATTGTCCCTTTTTCTTCGGACGGCCTAATGCTGCCTTGGATCAACCTTGGAAGGCTAGTCTATTGCCTGCTATGTAATAACAAACAAGCCGTGCTGTCACGGTGTCTTTTACCTACTCGGGTTGTTACGCATGCCAGTGGGGAAAGATCCGCAGTTGGTCAGCAGGACTCAAAAGATCTACCGCCTTCTCTGGGTGATTTTTGTCAAGTATTGGCCGGTTTAATCAAGCTCAAGCATTGCGTTCCTCTTCGTTGTATCATTGCGTGCGCATCTGTACATACCACGCGCTGTGTACTTTCTGAAATGAGAGTGGGAGACAAACGGAGTGTACATATATAACTGTGTTGGGAATGACTAAGGTTAGGTTCTGGACATAATACTAATTACATAATCAATACAAAGTACTTATGCTAAATCGATCGATTCGTCAATACATCATAGTAGTAGCGCAGAGCGTAGATTGTGCTCGAGGTCCTCGTATGCGCGTCGTCTTCAGTTGCAGATCAAACACACCCTCCCCTTCATAAATGCTGTCCATGCTCATCCTCTCAGGTACACCCGTGCATTCAATCCGCAACACATTTTCCGTCGCAAACTTCAGCCACGTCGATCCATCTATGCTTGGACTTTTCATGTGCAGGAGAAAACACACATACGTTCTCCCGACCTGCAGCTCCCCTTTGTCCCGATTTCGCAGGCTTGTTTTGTAGTTGAGGATGCACACATGAAGATCTGTGGCGGCACGAATCTGCTGCAGTCGACTCTCACCACAGTCGACGTAGACCTTGCTGAACTTGCCCAACGCCCTCTCTCCATCCACCCGTGGCCTCAGCGTTGCCGTATAGGACCCGTTTCTCTCTTTCACCTCTTTTTCAAACTCCATTAGAATGAGTGGCACCGATGTCAACCGCAACCCGTGCGGTGTGAACGAAAATTTCTTGATCCCCACTTCTCCACTCGCCACCTTCCTGTCCCACTTCGGATAGCACTCAGGCGAATAAGGCAAGGCCGGATGAGTCTTGGAAGCCTGTCCTGCCCATGCGAAAACGTCCCATGATGGGTGTTTCGCTACAATCGCCTCAAGAAGTCTCGGAAAGGCTTTTTCGCCTTCGCCATACACAACGTGGATGCTAACGTCAAAGAGGCCAACGAGACAATAGGCAACGTCTTCGACGCGCGTGGTTCTCCGCCTCGAGGCCCAAGACATGATTTCCCAGATACCGCGTCCCTTGACCCCCTGACTGTTGTCGGCAACAACAACCTCCCAAGGAATTCCCGTGACACGCGACAGGGCGGACATAAGATCCCTGTCTTTTTTGTCGTTGGTGAGGGTTGTCAACGGATGCCATGCCTTGTTATAAAACTTGATTCGTCTGGGCGCCAAGAGCTCTTGCAGTGTCCAACCTCGTCCGAACCACGGGTCGAACTCGAAATTCTCCAGGGATGACGAGGCGCCGAGGTGGACAATGCACACATGTGCGTGGGCGTACCACTTGAACATGGCATGGATTGCCTCGGTGAGTTCAACGGTGTTGGTCTTGTCAATGCAACAGGTGTCGGACCAGACCAGTTTGTATCCCAGCGAGCGGGCCGTATTACAGAGCTGTGCGAGCTTGACAAGGCCGGTCGTCTTGTGGTTGCACTGCTCGGAGAGAGTAAATTTCCCGGAGGAGACCAAGGGGGGGAGGTCTTGATAGCTGGGCTCGCTATCCGTCCAGTGATGGGAAAAGATGGCGTATCGCACAACATCATGGATGATCTCACGGAGAGCCGCCTTGCGTCGCCAACCGGTGACATAGATGCCTGCTTCGGGGTGCGTGTCGACCCTGATGGTACACATCCGCTTCACGACGTCTTCGTCAGTGATCTTGGAGATCTCTGGCAAGAAGATGTCGATGACGGTACTTCGATCGACGAATGTGAGCTTGGAGGTATCAATAAGGCGTGCAGGCATGTCGTTTCGAATGAACTCGTTGAATGCCTCTGCAATATCAGTGGGCGGCTGTTTATGGGAAGGGGAAGGAGGATTTGATGTTGGTGGCGGATGCACAGTGTCAAGTTCTCTAGGAACCACAGTGTGGATGACGCGATAATTACTAGAATAGAGGGGGGAATTGAGTAATACGCGGGATTGGAGGGAGAGTGTGTACCTAGAATAGAGGGATACAACACTGGGGAGGAAGCGAAGGGCGGTATATATTACACATGACCAAGAAAGACTCAGGATGTGCGGTAGTGTATAAAACAGAAGGGAAAGTTGAGAACAAAGAAAGCGCAAGGTGGTATTCACTGGGAATGGTTCTGGCGTCTTGGATTCGAACCAAGGGATGAACGAGAGGATGTTTGTTCGTGGGGGCATAGTGTCCTTCAAGCGTCTCAGTCGACTGTCACAGTTATATCTGTGGATTGAAATTAATGACGAATCGCTGCGTCAGTAGTACGGCCGAAACTTGAAAGGGTCACCACGACATAGCCCACCACAGCTTATGGCAATCGATGAACGCACATCCGTTGGACGTGCCTCATGGTTAGGTCATTGCATGGCACAGGCACCGAGGTTGGGGGAGGCGGAGTGGCAGAGCGCCGCAGCGGACCGAAGGGACCGAGCACAAGTTTTATTACACGGTTCCGAGTGCCGCAGTAGTTATCGCAGTGCACCGGTCACTTTGGA
>JBBPRP010000608.1:0-12330 GCA_038093135.1 Leccinum longicurvipes
CTTACCTGCGGCGGTTCCGGCGACAAAGTCGACGGTGGGGTGGAGATCAGCTGGGAAAGTCAAGAGGCGTCACACAGGATCGCAAATGTCTACTTACCTGCCACCATTCTGGTCTACGATGAGGGTCGCCGTGGGAGTGAGTTCGTGTTGAATCCTGGAAGCTCCGGCAAAGTTGGTCCGGTTTACGGCACTGATGGCGGCACAGAACCGAGTAGGGAATTTGACTCTACTACAAAGTGACATGGCTCGCATCGCAACGCCCGAGTTCCTCACCGCTCTCAAGAAATTATACCCAACCCAGTCTACGTACGTCAAAAGCCCGTGGTACGCCGTCGCGGCCATCACCTTTGGCGCGAGCAACTGCCCCGAGGCCGTTCCGCTCGTGTTGGAGTACGTGCTCCGCGATCTCGATGCGATCGGTGCATCGCACGAGGATCGCCTCACCGCCGCACGCAAAATCCGTGACGCAGTGTTCAAGTCTGGCCAGATCTGTGGATTCCCGAGGGTCCTTCTCTTCCAACCCCAATCTGATATCAATCGTCCTTACTCCTACCTACTTAGGTCATCAACGCGCTCATCCTGCTCCACAAAGTGACCCCTCCAGAGCTTCAAGATGTGGAAACACTACGGTGCGTGACGTGTCTCACGTCCGATCCTTTCTTTTCCAACTCGTCTTCAGTAACCCGGATCCGTCCATCGAGGAGCTCACTCACGCCGGGAGGGAGTACTTCGATCAGACGTACGGAGAGACGGCCAAATCCACCAAGGAACTGCTAAGCGCCATCTATCCCGACCTCGGTGCGTCCCATATCTCTGTCTCCTGTCTGCGTCGCCCACTGAATTTGGATACCGGCCAGGCTATTGGGTGATTAGCCTAGGGTACGGCTATGGCTACGCTTATATGGGCGCAACCTCGCCGATGGAGACATCCTTTGCGATGATCGCAGCTCTGGTCGCCATGGACGCGTCACGGCAGATCGGATGGCACTTGCAGGGTGCTATCAGGAATGGTGCAACAAAGGAAGAGGTGAGGGCCGTTAGGGATATCGCGATGCGCATCTCGAAAGCGACCGGGATCGTTTGGAAGGAAGAGATTCCAGATATTTAGTATTAGTCACGTGATTCGTATGTTGTGGCAACTTGACTCGTCATTGAAACTTTCATTGTCAATTTCTTGCATGTCTCTGCAAGTCAATTTATCTAGCAAGGAAATAAACGACGCGTACCAGAACGTAGTCGCTGCAAGGGGCATCGACTGGGCCGTCTTTACTTATGACAAGGGTACCAACGATCTCAAAGTGCAGTCCACCGGAGATGGCGGGCTAGAAGAACTACAGGAAGAGTTCTCGGACGGAAGGTTCGTCGTCCTTTTTCACCGACGTACGAGCGAGGACTTATCGCGCGGTCTCAGAATTCAATACGCATTTGCCAGAGTGATCGATCCAAACGTTCGCCCATCTCTATCTTTATCTCCATCTGTGTATAATATCATCATCACAGAGCAAGTTGGTGAAGTTTGTCCAGATAAACTGGTGCGGTGATGGCGTGCCAGAGGTCAAGAAAGGCCTCTTCCACACCCATTCCGGTGCTGTTGCCAAGTTCCTCCGTGGCACGCACGTCGTCATCAACGCCCGTAACGAGGTTCGTCACTTCCTTCATTAACCGATCTCGTCTCATCTCGCCGTATCAGTCCGATGTAGCCCCTGCGCTCATTATGCAGCGTGTAGAAGTGGCATCGGGTGCTAAGTACTCTACCCACAACGAAAAATCACGCAAGTTCGAACCCATCGCTCCCGTGGGCACCAACTACACCCCGATCGGCAGGCCCGATATCGCAGCCATGCGTCGCGTTCCTCCTCCGCCGACTAACACGTCAGCATCATCCGGGCCAGCGTACTCGAGACCCTCTGCCGCAGTCGCCAAGCCCACTCTGCCGACTGCACCGCGCCCCGTGTTCGGTGCGCCCGTCTCGGCGCCCGTGAAGACAGCACCGTCGAATAATGCGCATGATGACGACGATTGGGGTGCTGAACCTCCTCGGCCCGCGCTGCCCACTGCTCCGCGTCCGCCTGCGCTACCCAGCGCTCCTCGTCCCACACCTGCATCGGTAAGTATTCGAGTTCTGAAAACACTGTTTCGTTGCTTCACATATCCGTTCTCTGGTTCAAGTCATACACGCCTTCCGCGCGCGTCGTCCCATCGCCACCTGCCCCGATGGCGTCGTCGAACGCGCCTACCAAGCCTTCCGAGGACGACCGGATCGCACCCGTGGTGAGTCCTTTTCTTTCTGTGAGAGTCGTTCCCCCTGACATCCACCTAGGGAACCGCATACACGCCGATTAAACTGACCCCAGGAAAACTCAAGAATCCCTTCCAGCAGTCTGAGGTACAAACACAGGCTCAGCCGCCTCCTCCTCGCGCCGGTGCCGGATTTGGTACTACGGCTGTCGGAGGAGGCTCAAGTGGGAAGAAGCTTACGTGGACCGAGCGACAGGCGCTCGCAAAGAAGCAGTCCGAGGAGGAAGAGCAGCGGAGCAAGGCTGCTTCGTGGCAGTCCCCGGTCTCGACGGGAGTCAGTGCTGCTTCCTCGGGTCGGTTTGGCCCCCGGGTAGGTGGTGGCGGTGCCGCCGCTACGGGCGCGGTGGTTGGAGGGGGCGTTGGTGTTGGAGCTACGTGGGCGAGACGAGCTGCTGAACCAGAGCCGGAACTGGAACCAGAGGTCGCGCCGCCGGTGAGTGTTTTGGTTGGGAGACTGACTGAGACTTTTGATTATTCCTGTCTCGTAGCCACCGCCCCCCGCCCCTCCGTTGGCTTCCAGACCGCGTGCTGTCCCCCAGCCTGCATATATCCCTGAGCCAGAGCCAGAACCCGAAGTGGTGGAGGAGGAAGAAGCCCCTCCCCCTCCCCCTCCACCCCCTCCGCCCCCGCCCCCGCCGCCACCGGCTGCTGTGGCGCCAGCCAGCTACGCCGAGGAGGAAGTAGAAGAAGAAGAAGCTCCGGTGAGACGTCCTACCAAATGGAAAGGCTTCTCGAGTCTGACCTTCATTTCCGGTTCCATATCCTTAGCCGCCACCTCCGCCACCACCTCCACCACCGCCCCCGCCTGCACCGCCAGTCGCGCAATTTGGATCTCTGACCATACAACCAGAGCCGGAGCCGGAGCCGGAGCCAGCCCAGGCTCACGATCAGGTTCAGAGTGGTAGAGGCATCTGTGCAGTCGTCATGTACGACTACGAGGTACGTTTTATTTGGTCGTCCAACGTTTAATACGTTTCCTAAATCTCATGTTTCCTTCCTCAGGCTGCAGAAGACAATGAGATGGCCCTCGTAGAGGGCGAGGTGATCGAGCAGATCGAGGAAGTTGTCGAAGGGTGGTGGAGTGGGGTCGGACAGGGAGGGACCAAGACTGGATTGTTCCCTGGTACGTTGCCATCTCTCTGAATTTGTCTCGAACTGACTATAGTCTACTACAGCCAATTACGTGGAACTCATCGAGACGCCTGAAGAAGCTCCAGAAGAGGAGGAGGCGCCACCACCACCACCACCACCTCCCCCGCCTCCCCCACCGCCGCCACCTGCTCCTGCAGCACCTGTTTCGGTAAGTGTCTTCAGAAGAGGGCGAACAAAGCCCTGAAACGCGACGTTTCTGTCCTGGATCTTGAATTAAATTGCATTGGGTTCGCGTAGCTTGTTGCAACGCCTGCGCCTCCACCGCCTCCACCGCCTCCACCACCGCCTCAGCCAATCGAGGAAGGTGTCGTCGCTGTGGCGATGTACGAGTGAGTTATTGGATCGTTGATTGCTTGACTGTATGTTTTTTGCTGATCGTGTGTGTTCGTTCTTTCTTTATCGTGCGCGATGACTCTTCGCAACTCGATGCAATCAAACCCGATGTCACCGATCCAACCCCTGACGCGACCAAATACCATGTGACACCACTCAACGAACCCGGGCAACCGACTCGGATCAGCTACGAAGCGGCTGAAGACAACGAGATCACGTTCCACGAAGGCGAACGGATCACAGAGATTGAGGAAGTCGGGGATGGGTGGTGGCAGGGTAAGAACGCGAGAGGGGAAGTGGGAATGTTCCCAGGTGCGTTTTTGGGTGGTCGTCGAGTCCCTGAAACTGATTGACGGTAGCGAATTACGTTGAGATCGCCGAGTAGTAGGCTGGTTGGTCCAGGGAAAGGGTTTAGAGGTCGTTCTGCATGGGGTACCTGCTAAGAGTTAGATTGTATTACTGTGTACTAAGTGCCCTAGTGGGGATGCAGGTTCAAGCGAAATTTTATCGATAACCGGTCGTTCCGCCAGTTTGAACCTTTGAGCACGAGAAAGAGGCAAGCCCGGGGTCGGATTACCAGTAGATCTAATTGATCTGGGCGGGATTGCATTTCCATAGAAATATATAGCTCCTAAGGGCCAAAACAACAAAAATTCTGATCGATCACCCTATGTACTAGCTTGGCCGCATCCCGCCACCGGAGGATCATCGATCATCCGTCGATAAATGACAATGAACACGATTCAAGCTGTCAGAAAGGCAGATCAGCATTCAATTGAGCAAATCTTCGACGAATGGCGTCGCGCAAGCGGAAAGCTTATCGCTTTGGCATTTTCTATCATTTCCATGATCCTGGCCCTGCCAGTAGGTCCACAGAGTGATTAAAACGCTCAGGAGCTACGGTTAACCAATTTATCGAACCGCCCAGAAAACTTTTTTTTCTTGCAATATGACATAATAGGTATGCCTATTTGGCAAACGGTAGCTCCCGAACACAGACGGAAAATCTGGAAAGCAGCTTACTGTAACGTAACGCGGCGGCCAAGTGAGATTCTGCTCGTTCTGCAATCTCTGATTGATTCGGATAAGCTCCACAGAGGATCCTATACAGGATTTTTGTAATTCCAAGTGCTCAACTGAGCACTTACAAACATCTGATTGGCAGAAGTGACAAGATTTGTCACTTCTATCAAGCTTGCCGTCAATGATTTCCAGGCACTAGTAGGACATCATCACCTTCAAAGTGCGTGACTCAAACTCTTTTCAGCAGTGACTTTGCTTCCCACTGTTGTGGTAAGTATTTTTCAGAAGAGGGTGATCAAAGTTCTAAAACACAACCTTTTTTGCTTTTGTCCTAGGCTGAATTTGATGCGACGCATAAGTATGGTACTAGGTACTAGTGTTCAAACTGAACCGTTGAGTTGTGATAGATTTTTTCCCCTGGAACCAACTCTTTGATCAAGTTGATTCAAGGGGTCTACGTGAGTTGTCTGAGATTCTGAAATTTTACCTAACCTGATCCGGAGATGGCAAACGAAAGGTTCTGGTCCATTTGACAAAGAAACCTCGGTTGATTTCAGGAACGAATCCCCACTCCTGCCGAGGTTCCATTTCTCTACTTATTAACCTTCAGATAATTACATAATTATAACTTACTAGGGATTGTTTGGCGGCTACCGCTGGCCAAATAGGTGTACATTTACGACTCCTCAAGTTCCTGAGTATTACTTCAAGGGCTCAGAGTAGTTGCCATTCGCTTTCTCGGCCACTGGACCTGGGGCCTGGCAGAAAATGCGAAAGTGATAAGTTTTTCTCTTCAGCGACGCCAATTCAAGATCCAATCTACTGGTCGTTCTGCGTTTCTGACAGCTTGAATCATGTCCGGATATGTCGAGCGATCATGATGCATACATAGGGGATTGATCGGGTTTTTTTTTTGGTCAGGGGGGTGGCGCAAATTGAGACTGCTATTTAATGGTCGAACGGCTGTCTATCCGTTCTCGTTCCGATGTCGTTGACCGAACAGTTTTTCACTAGATTGTGGCAACGCCAGTGAGTGCCATCCCCCTCACACTCGGATCCGTACAGATGATTCTGAATCACAATTTTGACGTGAACCGATCTTCTAAGATTCTTTGCCGTCGCGGGGGAGACACTCCTGGTATACGATTATTTTCTCACTTTCAGTCTGGAAGTACGTCTCTACATTGTTTCTCACAATGTGTCAGTATCCTAACGATACACATTCTAAAAAGGTGGATTATGTTTGGCACAGTCGGTGGACTGTTGTCAAGATCATATTTCTGCTCAACCGTTACATCAACTTGATCGGACAGTCTGTCTTCACCTTAGAAGAACTGGGACTCCTGAATCATAGTTCGCAAAAGGTATGACCTCTCTTCTCAGCCACGAGCTACGAGCCTAGAATCTCAGAACTCACCATATGCTTGAATTGTATAGTTTTGTTGGCGCTTTGCGGGGTTTGTCTCCATCTACCAAAACTTTGTAGTCGAGTCGATCCACAGTAAGATCTTTTTCTGCAGGCGAGTGGGTTTCTCATATTCGAGAACACAGTTTTGGTTCTACTACGAGCGTGGGCCATCTGGGGATGCAAGTATCAAGTTGCCATCGCAATGGTCTCCGCATATGTCGTCTATCTGTGTACATATGTGGTGGTGATGACTAAAGGTTACTTGGTAGCCGAGGATCACGAAAGTGCGTCCGTCTCCACTTCTTCAGCAACAGCTGCGTAACTGAACTATGCGACAAGTTATTCCATTCGTGTACCTTTCACAGACCGGTGTCTGTGTACTCCAACCGAGTCGTGAGCCCCCGTCTTGTCTCGTTTTTAAAATCGTTCGCTGATAATCATTTAGCTGTGCGTGTGCACAGTCTATTTGTGAGTTTGTGTTCTGCCTATCGATCCAGCCTAATTGAATTTCGGACCCGAACCTCACCACTTTCCCCTAATGCAGTGGATTATATCATTCTTGTCGTAAGTGGATTATGAGCAAAACAAGATGATAGGATTAACGAGAAGCATAGAATTTTGCTTGACCTCATCGTGTTCTTCATGGTGGCGTACTCCCTTGCCAATCTCTACGGAGAGACGCGGTGTCTTCGATCTTCGCGGTATCTTGTTTTTGCTCTAGCCGCCGACGGTGAGCAAGCGCAATGTGTGTTCTGCATGAGCTTACCTTTCGTTTAGCCACCATATTCTTTGCTGTGTGTTGCCACGCGTTTTACCATATGACCCGTTCACATGATCTCCATGCAGGCGAGTGTTCTAGTCAATACGACAGGCATTTTGACCCAGTGAGTGGCCTTGCAAAAGTTTGCTCTGTCGCTCACATGAAATTTCTCAGGACCATACTTTTAGAGGTGAGAAGATATTGCACATTTTCTAGTAATTCACAAATTATCGTTCTGCAGGACGTGCGAACTACGATCGCGATAGCGTAGGTAGATGTTTACCTTCTCGTTCCGTGCGATCTAAGAGACCTGACACCTTCCTAACATTTGTGTACCAAAAAAGCTGCTACCCGTTGGTCACGGTGACCGGGCAACGGGTCGTGCTGAACTTACGAAGCCGCCAATCGAGACCCGGCACGCTGCAATTCGCGGACATAACGATATCGGACGAGGCGTCCTCGATGTCTTGCCAGCCCGAGCGTTTGATGGCTACGGACCAAGACTCAGGCGCAGGAAGCAGCAATGACAATGGGGGGCTTCAGACTGGGAGCACGATAGGAATGTCGGTGATAAATTCGGCGTGAACTCACGAGGGGTTATTCCGTATGGAAAGCAGAGCGCTCGAGGGAAACCATCAAGTTGGTTTTGCGAGGCGTTATGACGTTCCGTGCACGGTATGAGTGTGGGTGTACACCATGGAGGAGGACGAGGTCAATGTATTAGGTTTTGAGAGGGATGGTGGCAAGGTAAGAATTCGGGAAGGCGTGGATAAGCTCCCAGGTGCGTGGATTGTTTGTTTTGGATTATCTCAACGTAACGCCACGTCGTA
Source organism: Leccinum longicurvipes (assembly GCA_038093135.1). Lineage (NCBI taxonomy): Eukaryota > Fungi > Basidiomycota > Agaricomycetes > Boletales > Boletaceae > Leccinum > Leccinum longicurvipes. The sequence goes on from JBBPRP010000608.1 coordinate 7,805, forward strand.
CGCCAGACCACCATTCGTTAGTGAGGGGACCGCCCCAGGGTTCGCCTCTGAGTGTCATAGACGTTTCGTATAGAGCCATGTATAGGAGGTCTGAGCTGGTCGCCCATGAACGATGCGACGATAGTTTCCCTAGCGAGGGGCCAGGGATCGAAATAGCGCTAACGCGACTAGGTAACAGCGCCAAGAGCAAGTTGAACATCGGACGATGGATGGTAGACACGACAGCAAAGAGGCAAGTTCCGCGTACGAATTCGAGCCGTTAATAAGGGGCAAATTCAGCATGGGAGTTTTCTCCGAGTCGTGTCCATAGAATGGGTCCTGGCTGCTTGAGCTTCGTTGAAGTACTTACAGGCTGTGCCGCAACAGTTCAAGGGTGCCTTGGGCTGGGAAGAAAGGTGGTAATAGTCCTACTCAGTATACACCAGGGGTTCCCAAAGGTATGTGTGACAGGGACATGACTCTAGACCAGGACTGTCGGATCATTAGCGATGGAAGCACGACTTTTTTTGATAGAATTTAGCCAGATCCGGTAGTAGCGGCGCACGGATACACCACTCCCCTGTTTTCAGCACAGTATCGATCTCTGATCCACATAAAACTCAGGTACAATTTGCCCGTCTGATAGATGTCTACCGTCGACTCGCGTAGTCACAGAGACTGATTTCAATTGAGAGGTAGCTGTGTAGACATTATCAATTTTCGCTCCAAGTGTGACCAGACCACGACGATAACGCAGGAAGTCACTGAGGGGCGGTCTTCACCAACTAGCCGTCTGATCAAAGCTGGCGACACATCCATGGATAACTTGTGAAGGCGAGAAACAAGATTTTGTGAGGGTGATACAAGCTATTGCAGTTCATGCACGCGAACAAGGTCATCAAAGAAAACAAGGATCATGTCAGGATGGATGCAAAGCGCGGCAGATACCTCTGATCCATATAAATCATCAAAAGGTATACATACCCGAGGAACGAGAGAGCAGTGCGAAACATTACCTGTATCGCAAAGAAAATGTTCGGCAGAACGAGTGCGGGCCAACAAACATGACCCGGTAAAATGGGACAACAAATCGCTGATAAGGGTGGCTTTGTTACTCTCTCTTACCTTGGCAATCCCAACTTTCAAAGCAGACAGAAGAACCACATCCACAGTCAGACGAGATAGGTTGCGCTCGCAAACGGAATTCGTATGAAGCAACGTAATCAACAACGTCACAAAGGTGTGAGGGACAAGAACAAGGGCTCACATTTAGGAGTTCGATGAACGAATTCTACTAGGGGGGGGGGGCGTGCGCACACGCACCGAATTTTTATTTATTTACTTCAACCGACAAACAAACATACCGTTACATAACGTATCATAGAAAAAAGTTCGCGCGCATGCATTTTGCAGGGAAATGGGGTGTTTGAGAACCCTTCTCCAGAGGAGTCCGGGAATTTGGCATTCTAGGAGTAGGCTTCGTGGCTCGACATTTGTGTGCACTCGTCGGTCCCACGCGATATGTTTCAGACGGAGTTAGTCCGTTAGTATGTACTCTTATTTGGTCCAGCCATCCAGCGTAGTAGGTCCCCGAGTCACTACATCTGCGTGCCTACTATCTTAGAATAGTAGGAACGACTGAAGATTGTCTTGTTGCCTACGGGAGACCAACGTGACCATCAGACAAATCCCAAGTTACTGCAACATCCAGGGTTGGAGCGCTAACGGGTCGCATGCTTAGTGGGCGATGATTTTGTGATTCATCGTCGAGGAACTAACCAGGTGGTTGAATCATGTGTCACCAAGTCAACGGAGGTGTACACAGCACCCTACAAGCGTTTGTGCAGCTGTGGGTTGTTGATAGGTCGACCAATCGTGTAGCCCATCGATCGATGAATGCCGGTCAAACACGCACCACCGACTCTCGGTTGGCATTTGTGTACCGAGGGCGGTTACCCCTGGGGTTGGTGAGTTTCAGTCATGGAACGTTATTCCTTTCGGAGATTCCGTCACGTCTAGCCAGCATCTCGACTTGTCATGTTCTGACCAATCCACCGCCACGTCAATTTTGCTATGTGGGTGCCAGTTTCGTGGCAAGGAGTGAGAAAGGTGATCGATGATTTCAAACACGACCCACAAGTGACAAGCCACCAGGCTACCTCCGATCGTCGATGACATGATGTGTCGGACGGTGTCATGGCGTGTAATGGACACGTGGATCGTCGCAATGCGCTGTAAGTACGTGACACACGTAGCAGGGACATTGTTGGCAATTTGTTACTAGACCATTCGCTGTACATTTGTTTTGTCCTTCCACTTCGTTCTGACTCATTCTCGTTACTCGTTCCTACTAGAGCGATATGCATACCAGTAGGCAAGCTAGATGTAGACTTTCAGAGTCGTACCGAGGTTGTTCTGACTCGGACACGCCTGATTGTTGCTGAGATTCATGACGATGTTCTTGATACGGTACCTGCTTGAAATACTAGTTGGGACGTTCAAATTATTATAGACTATTCGACCCTACTGGTATATCAAATCTTGCTGTGTCCACCACATGTCCCCTGCCAATCTAGACGTGGATTACCTGCCATTGATATTGTATCTATTTGGCGCGTGCCAGAATCGAGCAGCATAGTATGAGTGACTATGACGTACCCTGCTCTATATAATGTGTGCAGGTCTCGATCCCGTTGCCTCGGATCTGTGCGGCCGTGCCCTTCAGCCTTTTCCTTCATCATGTCCTACGCAGTGCTCGCCAATCCGCAGCTGTTCCTCGCAGCCCTATCGACTCGTCAGTGAGCATTGTTTCACTTCTAGTATTGTGTGTTCGCAGCATAGATGGAACAAATCGTAGACAGTGTGTTGTCGCGGGACTCACTTTCCTGGTATATGATTATTTTCTTACTGTCTCCCTTGAGGTACGTGCGTCTACTCCTTCAGTTTCACGACAGTTTTCTGAAACCCAGTGTCGAAAGTTAGACTATATCTGGAATGCGCCCTGGTCGGCAGTCAAGGTGGTATTTCTTTTCAACCGGTACCTCACCTTGATAGGACAGACTATTTTTACGCTGGAAGAAATGGGGATCCTCAGTCACGGATCGAAAGAGGTGACTATACCAGTCCATCTCAGCCAAGGGTTCAAGGAGTCTAAATCTTTCTCTCACCCATGTACACTAGTTTTGTGAACGTTTTCAGTGGTTTCTTGCTTTATACGGACCTTTGACACAGGAGTCCATTCACAGTGCGGTTTACTCTTGTTGCCGGTTGCACTCTACTGATATTTGAATTTAAAAATGTAGTTTTGGTTCTACTACGTGCTTGGGCACTCTGGGGCTGCAAGTATTCTGTTGCCATCGGATTAATATTCGCATACATTCTCTATCTGTCTGGATCCATTGTCGTGTTAGTTTATATCTTGGTTTCTGTTTCAAAAATAGGTGCGCAAGAAAACTTTTAGCAGAGAAAAAAAAACTAAACTCGAGAAAGACATTACTTTCCTATACCTGGAGCAGACCGGCGTCTGTTTTCTACCAGACTCGGAATCATGTGAGCTCCAGCCAACTCGATTCTCAATGGAATTTTGATAATTTTGATCGTGTATGCAGCTACTGCGGTGGGTACATGGTTTCGGGCCATATGCGAACAGAGACGCTAACCCGCTCCTTCACGAATAGTGTATTTTTCTGGCGATATCGTGAGTGGGTTCTCATGGGACCGGTACGTTGGAACTTACGAGATCCGCAGACTATCTCTGGATATTGCTGTATCTATCATGGTGGCCTATTCGCTCCTCAAACTCTTCAAAGGAAGTCAATCTTTCCAACCCTCACCTGTTCTTCGTCATCTAGCCAAGGATGGTGAGGACATACAATATTCTGTCTGGCATGAACTAACACGTCGCCCAGCTGCCGTGTATTTTTTGGTGCGTTGTCACCTATTATATGGATAATTCGTTCGCAATTCCATATAGATCAATGTTCTATCCATCGTGTTTAGTTTTGTGTGTAAGTGAGTCGTCTCTTCAGCAGTCCATTCTGCTGCTCGTTCTAATGTGATGCCTCAGTACCACACTTGCCTACGTAAGGTCCCTTACCCACTTCTTCGAGATATGTTCACTAAATTCCACTGCATAGGACCCGCGAAACGGGATCCAGACTGCGTACGTGATGATCAACTTGATGGCTTCAATACGCGATCACTGTTCTGATATTTTTTATTCTTCGAAAAATATGGCACCTTCCGTATAAAAGCGTAATCCCTGTGATTAGTGTCGCTGGGCAACGGGTGGTCTTGAACCTCCGAAGACTTAAATCACAACCTGGCCAAGTTCAAACAGCCGACCGGACCAATGGGGTGGGACCAGCCTTGTATTCGCGGACAACCCAACATTGGGCTGCAAACCGTCCCAGCGAATTGGAACACAACCGGGTGATCGAGGATTCGAGTGAAATTGAGCTGTTCGCGATGAAAAGAGGGAGTGGTCGTTGAATCATGGGGAAAAACTCGAGGGCACGTACCCCCTTGTCGTCATGTGTGGAAACAAG
>JBBPRP010000609.1:0-12329 GCA_038093135.1 Leccinum longicurvipes
CCACCACTATTCTGATCCAGCGGGTGATCGCGGGATTCCTTCACGGCCAAAGACTCCTCAACCGTCTACATCTCCAACTGGAGGTTCAACTTCTCCGCCCCGTTCATCCCCGAGGGCGCGTTCCCATCCCAGGCCAACGAGCACGGACCACTCTGGCTTGTGTGTCATCTGTCAAGACGAAGAGGCGTGCATTGCCGTTGTCGACTGCGGGTACTTCATGAATGCCTTGTTCTTGTTGTATGTTTTTATTGACTTGACTCTCTTTCTAGCCACCTCGCCATGTGTCGCGAGTGTTCTGATCTCGTTCTCGCAAGTACGAGAGAATGTCCCTTATGTCGTACACGGATTGTCACAGAAGGTCGATTACTACGGATATTTAAGACATGATCATACTTTGCAACTGATGTGGTACATACTTGCGACGGATCCTGGCTGACATAATACTGCTAATTGTGTGTGGCTGTGTTTATGGACAATCGACGCGTCACCAACTTGTGCAGGTTCGACTCTCGCGATGTCGAACCCTCAGGCAGCGAGCAAAGACAAAAAGGTAGACGAAAAGGACAAGGACAAGGACAAAAAGGACGACAATAAAGATGCATCCAAGAAAGTAGAAGAGAAACCTGTTCCGCCAACGCCCACCGCCGAGATCAAGGCCAATATCGCACTCATCGAGCGCGCCGTGGCCGACCTCGAGCCACGGTTCACCCATCGTGTACTGCGTTCGCTCACCGCTTTGCGCAAGCGACTAGATAACAAGATCCTCCGCGATGCCATTGAGGAGAACTATCCTACAGGTGTGTACGCTTTCGTTCATACTTGTACCAAGTCGCTTGAACGCGCGTACAGAGTCTGCGGTGAAAATATCGCTCTTGTCCTGGCTGCCTGCTGCTCGACCAGTGGACCAATCCATGGATGTTGATCCGGCGCAAACAAACGTTCCCATCGCCGCGCCGCCGCCTCCCAAGCCCACGTCCGATCCCGTTCCCGAGGTGGAAATCTACTTCCGTCTTTTGCTCATCCATCATCTCCACACCTCCAAAGATAACTACGCTAGATCGATTGAGTTATCCAAGGAGACGGTCGATAAAATGCACCAATTCAACCGTCGAAGCATGGACCCCATCGCGGCTAAAGTTTGGTTTGCCGTCGAGAGATCATATGAACTCGGCGGCGAACTCGCCGATGCGCGACCGTGGGTCTCTTCCTGCCACGCTTTTTCCTGTGTTTCTGATGGACGGGCTATTGTTTTATGTTCTAGATTGTTCCTTGCCGCACAACGTACCGCTGCATTACGCCACGATGATGATACCCAGGCATCATTGATCAACCGACTCCTCCGAAGCTATCTCCACTACAGCCTTTACGATCAAGCGGACAAGCTCGTTTCAAAAACTACTTTCCCAGCTTCGGCTAGCAACCCACAGTTTGCCCGCTATCACTATTTTTTGGGACGTATCAAGGCTGTACAACTGAATTATTCTGCGGCACACACAAACCTCCAGCAAGCAATTAGGCGAGCTCCGCCCGCGAAAACCGCACCTGGGTTCTACCAAGCTGTTCACAAGCTTTCCGTGGTGGTTGAGTTACTTATGGGGGATATCCCCGATCGCAGCACTTTCAGACATCCTGTGCTTCAGAAAGCACTCCAGGCTTATTTTGACATCGTGAAAGGTGTGTCACACCATTTTTCTTGTTCCGATGGACATGGCTGAGTATACTCACGTAGCTGTCCGGACCGGATCTCTCTCTGAGTTCCAGGCAACATTGAACAAACATGCATCGCAATTCGAGGCTGACAAAACGTATACGTTGATAGTTCGGCTTCGGCAGAATGTGATCAAGACCGGTATTCGACGACTTTCATTATCCTATTCGCGCATTTCATTGCGCGACATTTGCTTGAAGCTCCACCTGGATTCCGAGGAGGACGCGGAGTACATTGTCGGAAAAGCCATCCGGGATGCTGTCATCGAGGGTCGAATTGTCCATGAGAAAGGGTGGATGGAGTGCGAAGGCCGGAAGAATGGGTATGGGCCGGAAGTGAGTGAAGTTTTCGGCCGCCGGATCGGCTATTGCTTGGAATTACACAACCAAAGCGTCAAAGTAAGTGGCTCTACTTCCTTGTGCCTCGGACATTCGGGAAACGTTACTCCCCGTTCCATGAACCTGACTACAATGTTGTTTGTTGTAGGCAATGCGTTACCCTTTGAATGCGCATCGGAAGGAGCTCCTCGCGGCAGAGGGGGCACGCGAGCGTGAAAAGGAGCTTGCAAAGGAAATTCAAGAGGGGGATCTGGACGACGATGGTCTGGGCGATTTCTAGACGTAAACCGACAGTATGTAGTCAGCTGCCGCAATATCCTGTATTCGTGGTATCGATTAGTTGTCGTGTGCGCCTGCGGCAATCTCACGTTGCCCGACAACCCGTAGCCAAGATTTAAATAAAGTTTGGAGACCAACTTTCACATCGGTAGAGCTTGATTGACCGGGTGTGCAGCATAAACTAAAAAGCTACACAAAGTTTGTTGGCAACACTGTTGGTTGGTCGGTCTCACATTAGGACCGATGTTGTATATGTAGATCCGTCGGACGAGCAGCCTTAAACTGCGCCTGAGTAAGTACCCAGCCCGGAAACTCAGTCAGCCCGGTAATGGCCGGAAGAGTAAAAAATTCCTTATATGGAATGACTCCATAGCTTTCCGTCGTTGCACCGCCGCACCGAGACGGGGCGGACCGTCTCGACGACTTGAAACCCGGAACTCAAAACTTCCGACGTCCCCATGTCTTCAATTGTCAGACGAATGTTGCAACGGTTCATGAAGCCTGTGAGTTACAGCCATCTGTTGAGGGCGCACTGGCACCTTCCGCGCCTGAGGCGTTGCCCTGACCTGGACCCACTAGACTTGTTTTGTAGGGCGAGATCTAGAAGGTAGTCAAACAAACATGTGCCGAACCCGTGAAGTTCGGTCGCTGTGTTCGAAGCTAACGGCCGAGTATTGTAGGGAACAGGTATTACGAGTACCCGAACGCAAACAATGGCAAGTATGATCTGATGCCAGTGGTTATTCCGCAGCCAAAACTGACTATTCCAAAAAAAAAAAATGAAACTAAAAAGTAGATCGTTCCAAACGAATAGTTCAGTACAAACGGAGTGACGATATGTGGACTTACGTCGCGAGCGGGAAGCGACTCCCAGGTAAGTTCCTTTTTTTTTTTTTTCATTATTTTCCCCTATGCACCCTTCCATTGTTCCATTCCACTTTCTTGGTATCCTCTCGTACTCACAGTCAAGATCCGTGCAGTGCAGTGGAATGCTTGGCTCACGCACACGCGTCCAGACCCCCCCAGCATTGAGGTATGGACGTTTACATTGTTAAAAAATTATCGTTTTCATACGGCCGGTTGTGTTTCAAATCGTATAGGAACTGCGGGCAGATTTAGCTCGTCAACATCTTGTTCAAATGAACGCCGCTCTAATCGAGGCGCGCGACAAGGAACGCGCGCGGGTGGCTCATTTGGCGCAACCCGCCCATTTACATTCACAAATATCCGAACCGCGTGCAGAAATGGAAGTAGAAAAGAGGCGGAACGAGCCACCACCGATCAACGCACGGCTAGATAGCATTCCGACGCCTGTTCGTGATCGCGATCCTTGGATGGAGGCTAAGAAAGGTTCGGACGAACCAGAATCGTGGACTCCTGTAGTTCGCCGCAAGTAACGCTCAGAGGTTTACCGCCAGACATGTACTCTAATTCACCCGAACAAGCGTTTCTGATGCAGGGGTGCATTTCCTTATCAGCCTGCCACTCAATATTGTCGACGTGAGCGCCAAATTCTCCTTGGATTCCACATGAAGACGCTGGTGGTTGCACAAAGATTGGCGCTGAAATACTGGATGGCGGCGTCTACCGATGGGCGCTTTGCACCATTACTTGGTTGACTGGACCGCAGATAATTTGCAAGTCAATTATGCGCAGGACTTCACTTGCGGCGTTTCATACGGCGCACATACGGCGCTGAAACGACCCGTGTTCATACTGATTGCACTGCAGGTTACTTATCATGACTACGGCGAGGCCGACGCCACGCCGTGGGTAATGGGTGGCCTTAATTTCACTGATTCCAGTACTACCGAACTAGTCGTTTATCGAAAGTGCTAGCGACGGAGAGGTTTATATGCAAACTAAACTGACGTAGTAATGTAGGTGGATCACCTAAGGATGCACGTACGTCATTTTTACTGTCTTTGTGATCACGTTCATTAAACTGCGCATGCATAACACGAGGATTTGAACTGCACTGCCTCAGTGCAATAGTGGTCTAATTATCATCCGCCTTCGACGTCATACTTGGCGTGGCTCCTTCGGCCAAGGCTCAAGCCGTCCGTGTCACAGTCCCCATCTGTTGAAAGTCACATCCACTGTGGGCATTCCAAGGTACATGGTTCCTGGTCCACTTGAGTCCACCGATCAGGGTCATGGGATTACATGCCTCATTATCGGTTGGAGTTGAGTGGGGTTTTCGGTAAACAGCATCATGTGAATACGCCTCAACATCAATTGTTGTGCGTATTGATCCCCAGTGACCTCGTGCAAAAGTCGAGGGTTTACTTCATGTTGCCACTTGGATGCCGTCCTGTATATTCGCCTGAACTTGCAACATTGCTTTTGCCCTCAGGTATGAACCCTGTCGACGCATGTTCCGATGACCATGCTTGGTCTTCTGGAATGCTTGGCAGGTTGACTTTGTCTGTCCTCTCGAGGCTATGAGCCAAGCCTCCTGCAGAAAGCCCCCAGGGCCAAGGGGTACTGCGCATCTGTCTTTGTGAACTTCTGACACCGTGGGCGATCTTGGAGCTTGCAACCTTCGAGAATATTCCCCTCTGGGATCAGTCAAATACAACAGAGTATGCAGGATTCACTAGACGCTCTCCGAGTACCGCTGAGCATCTTACGGAATTTGGAACAGGGGATACTGTGAACGATCCGTGCACCTCGCAGAAGGATCTACAGGAGACTTCTTCGGGAGCGGTTAGGAGCTTGAGGAATGCGAGACATCGGATAGCGATCCGCGGTCGACTGTGATACGGTACCAAGCGCGGCCCCTGTACCAATCAGAAGCTCACAGCCAGATGCATATTAATCGAGGTAGCAGTGAGGATGAAGGGGTATCCATCGAGATCTGATTCTCTATGATTCCCTCGAACTGAGTTTTAGGGCTCTATGCGGCAATTTTTCGACATGGACTTCTGATGGGCCCGCATGAAAATTCCAGTGCCCTGACCCCAACAGTAACTGGTGGGGGTTATTTGAAAATATCTGGAAAATCGGTCGACAAATATCTCAATGCTCAGAGTTGTCACATCTAGATTGGTTTGACTAAATTGATTAAGCCTTGAGTGAGCAAACTCTTCCATCGAAATCTGATTCTTCGTGATTCACTCGAATCGAGTTTAAGACTCAATGCAGCCAATTTCTCAACATGGATTTCTGATCCGGGCCCGCGTGGAATTTCCGGTATTACGACCCAAACAGTAACTGGCGGGGGTGATTTAAAACTTCTGGAAACTTGGTCGACAAATACGTTAACGGTCAGAGTTATCACCTGTTGATTTTAAACCTTGTGTCTACAGTACAGCAAGAGATGAACAAGTGCCTAGCCGAGTTCCGTTTGTCGCTAGGGACAATGCAAGCGGAGAGCTTCGAGCCTGAGGTGACCAAATTATTTGTGAAAATGAGTTCCATGTAGCTAAAAGCGACTGTACCATTCGCAGAGAAACGGGGATAGCGATCGTCTTCTGAATGATCCAAGCAGAAAACTTCGAACTTATTCCCACTGGTAAACGTCAGTGCATTAACGCAGTCCCACTGGCAAGGAATGTTCGATGTTGGCCAATGGCAATGGTATGTTCCCTATCAACGTGTCACATGACACGTTGCATATCTGATTTTTCATCCGCAGCTAAAATTTTTCCGCAAATTTATTGTGTCCTGCTGCGCATACAAAGGCGTACTAGTATGTAACAGCCGGTCACACGTCGTCTCCGCCATGATCACCCAGGTAGCACAAGTACAGGGATCCATCCCACGTTGCGCAGGGACCAGACAGCGCCGTTGAACGATTGAATGTTGGCGGCGATGACCGTATCATAAAAGGAGGCTTCGGGTATCCATTAACTAGAGCCTGGGGGCATGACCACGGACAGCCATCGGCAACAAGTTCCCCGTAATACTGTAGACCATATTACTATAACAGTTTGGTCGGTAACGCATTTTTACATACTTTTCTGCTTGTGTTGGATGCGAACCCACAAACGTTAACCAACCCCGAATCTTGCGAAGTGCTCTCCTTTGGGTAGGCGCTCAGCGCTCAGCATCCACAAAGCCGCCCAGCGACACAGCTTTGACGGCGCTAACGCTCGAACACGAGCAAAAAAGGAAAGCCAGGGTCCTTCCTTGATGGGCTAATTCATTCAGCGAGCAACAGCCTGAGGCTGGACCTCATTTGTTTTCTAATCCTTTGTTTAGGCTAAGGTTGGTTTCATACTAGTACTGATGCAATGGTAGGGGGATCCTACGGGAACTGCGGTGGCACCTCGAATCATGGCCCATCTGGATACCTTCAAATCCGCTGATCTGCTTAGGTACATATTTCGAACATAGGTATCGACTGACCGTGATTGGGGAGCCGGGACGCGCCTGAATCGATTTATTGAGAAGTCCGCCGATCCAACCACGTGCAAACCACTTTTCAGTGTTTTCACTTACGGATGGGACTTTCGGTACGTGGTGCACATTGTCACCTATAACGGATATAGTGGAATTCCTGGCTGGTATATCCGTGGTAAGATTACTGCACGCGTGTGATCGACTCGACGTCGTAGGCTTGGTCGCAAAGCGTCACCCAGAAATTAGATCGTCAATCGTCCAAGAAGACTCGATTCATTTGGGATAGCTGCTAGGCAAATATACATGAACGCATCATATGAAGTAACTAAGTCCTCTAGTCCTTCTAAGATATAATACCAAGCATGAAAAAATCCAGATCAATGATGCAATGGCATAGCATGTGAGGGGATCATACGTGGGTATAAAGTTGGCACTGGGTACGAGTTCGAAGGTATTATTAAGTCATTGGAGTAATGAAGCCTCCTAGAGCGGAGCGCAAATCGTTTCCCTTCTGAAAAAACCAATCCATGAATAACCAAAATCAATCTACCCGGAAAAGTAAATCGGGATCAATGATGACCATTAGGATGGCTGCAAGATCCGGGTCAGTGCAAGCTCATCACGAGAGTCGGAAGAGGCCGCTTACCCGTAGTAACCGTTTTGCCTCGAATATCCCGTGACCTGGGGTGGAGCGTGGGGATACGGACGACGACTTGAGCCCGAATGATCAAGTTGACTTGCACCGAGACAAAACAGGTTCTTGAAAAACGAGCCGCCGTCACGGCGCTTAGAGCGACTCGACTGCTCCGTTGGTTTATGGTAAACTGCCGAATCTGCGTTCGGTTGCCCACGAGGTATACGCCTGGTTCGCCGCGGATCAGTGCAAATCCGTCCGAAACTAGCTTCAACCAATTACTTACTTTGCGTTGAAGAACTTGTTAAGGCGGTCAAGCATGATCGTTCGGAAACAGAAAATTGGTAAGAAACGCTGCTGTGTGGTTACTGTACTAGGTTCAATTCACTGCCAGATAGCTCGCGGATGGATGCTCGCGAACGTGCTCGAATCAGCTTGAGGAAGTAGTCAAGAAGGGTACTGCTGGGCTTGGGGCTTTGTTGCTTCGAGTAGATGTTCGAGTAAAAGTTACTGGCAGCAACTGAGGGACAAGGATTTAACTGCTGTCTAGCTATGTCATTCTCCCAGAGGCGATGTTGTTCGGCTTTAGAGTTCGTGCTGTAGAAGGACAGCTACAGCAGTGAAAGCTGTGCAGGCATGAGTTCAACGTACCTTTGTCATGCGTTCGCCGTTCTTCTCGGCCGAATGAAAAACTAGCGCGACTTTCCGGAAACCTGCTGAGAGAATGTACAAGCTTGACAAGGTTTCTCTTCACTGGAGAAACTCTTTCCTCTTTCGTTACGTTTCGTAATGATAACATTCCTTTTTTTTTTCCTTTTTGTTCCTTTTTGTGACAACTCACAGCATTGCAAACTTACATAATCTAGCCAACATCCGAGACTATACAGTCGACTCTGTACTAATTCATACTCTTTGGGATAAGCCTTGGAGCATGAGTTATTGCTTTCCAAGTTGCGAATAACGCGAGGAAATTCCTTGACATACTGTCACACGTTATGTGAACTTGTGAAGTGAGGTCCATGCATATAGGCTGTACATATTTTCAAAATCAAAAGTAATTCAGCATGGGATGGTTCTACAAGACGGTGAGCATACAGAACCAGCAAAATATGAGTGGGTATAGAACCACACTGGATGAAAAATCTACGCATACGGTCGATACAGCCAGTTAAACCCGGGAAGTCGGAGAGCAAAGTCCTAATCTTACTTGGGCGTGGGTTTCAACGATAACTGTTGGCAGGTCTGCGAGATTATTTTAGAGTAAAACTCATCTTCAGAATTGAGCGCGACAGTATCACCTATAATTCGCCCGCCCCGAGTGCGCCGAAACATGTGGTGGAACGTGATGGTCATAACTCGGTGCCGGCTGAGGTTGATTCGGGCCAGGACGACCTAGGATGCCTCGCACGAAAGACGATAAGTTGCGCTGAGATTGTGGTCTCGTTGGTGGCCAGTCAGGATGATGCACTGCCGCAATCTGATCTGGTTGCCCCCGGGGCACGAACCCAGGTCTGTCGTTGGTACTCTCAATACGATTTTTGTTCTGAAAGCGGAATTGGGCTTCTCTACCTTGTCCTAATATGAAGCAACTCGAGAAGGCGGTCAAGCATCGTGATAGAAGAACGACAACAGGATGACTGTTGGGAATGTCCTGTGCGACATTCGCGATCAGAAGCGGCGGTCAAATAACTAGTCAAGAATTGGTAGTAAGAGCTCACTGAAATCCGACGTTGGCCGTGACAATACCACTGATCTCGTGGAGACCGAGACTTGGAAGTCGTGTTCGCCGAAACTTAAGGTGGTGCTGACTCGAGAGAAAGATATTTAGTACCACACTGAACTCCCTGGCACTCCGTCGTCCAATTGCTGTAAACTACATCTGCCCCGCAAGTACGAACTAGGGTTAACAATACGGGGGCTGTGCAACATGAGGATGATTCTTGCAGATAAAAAATACAAGCCGCCAGGTATTACGGAGGCGTTGTTGGGTGGTCGCCAACTGTACAGTAACGAAGTGATAGCTACTGAAACGAAGCAAACTAACGAGCCTTCCCACTGGAAACTTCCCTTCCTCGGTAGTTAGCCGAGTTCGAAACCCTTAAAGGAAGGTGGAACTATTAGCTACGTTTTGCAATGGAATGCCACTCACTGGTAGGCTCCGCTGTTGTCCGTCCGGCCACCTTGGTTGGCTGGCTGTTGGTTTGGAGTACCAGCAATGTTGGCGCTAATATGACCAAGTCCATGAGCGCAGCCCTGATCTGAGAGTAACGTATTTTAAATACCTGTTACCAGACCGGTGCGTTGCTGAACGTTGTTCGAGCTCTCCGCGCTGAGTAAACCTGCCCCTGATCAAGAGGCTAGTTTTATCTGTTGGCTGAAGAGTGATTGACGAACAACACACTGTGGCTGGGCTGTATGGGACGAGGGACAGTAATCATCATCCGAGTGAGAATCGTCGCTAGATGGTGTGGTCAGTGGTTCACTGGTCAGCTCGGTTTGAGCAGGATAGACTAGATCTCGAGCTGACTTGGAATGGCCGTGTGAATTGGAAGGTTGGTTTTCGTGAACAGTCATTTCGAAAAGTAAGTGGAAGAGTGACCAGCGATGAGATAGAGAGGATGAGGAGTTCACTGGGGAATCCTAAGAGACCTTTTATTAGTCTAGGGATGCGCGCTTGGTGACCCATTGATGGGGCGGCTAGAGATTGAAAAGTGGAAATAAAGCGAACATGTGTTCACCTAAAGCTGCTGAAGATGATGATAGGTAATGATGAATCATCGTGAACCTGAACTTTGGTTTTGAACCTTAACACGCAGGAAATATCTACGAGTGGAGAAGGGATAATAGTTTTCCGAGTTAGCGGAATGATCTTACGACGGAGCGAGTGAGCGTTGGAGGGTCACACACGATCGCAAACAGACTGTAACTTAGCTACGTTTTGCAATGGAATACCACTCACTGGTCAACCCGCCCTTTCGAACAGCCGAGGTTTGCTTCGACGATAAGGAAGTCAAGGGTTTGTGAGTCAAAGATCAAATTGTATGATTGCGCCCGAGCTATCTGAAGGTGCCTGTGGAAGCTTAAGCACAGTGGCGTACTCGAGAAGCTATAGTTAGGTAACAACTGCTCGCAGGCATTGGATGATTAGGACGAATGTGATGCCGGATCCATGGCAGAACACCAGAACCCATCATGTGGCTGGATGGCTGCCAACTTGCGATGTGCTGGGCGTCAAGAATCATTGGTCCTTGATACCGAGCGTCAGCGATGCATACAAAGTGGAACGCTGGTGCCCTTGAAGTTCCAACTGACGAGTGCATGGAAGTATAGACCTTGGGTATATGAGCCGGCCGATGCTCATGCTAGTGGCGAACAGGCAGTGTTAGGAGTCGAAGGACAAAACTTCGAAGATAGCCGGTCATGGGTCCATACTGTAGCCGTCTGTATGGAGGAACCGGCCGGCGGCCGGGGAGCGTGACATAGTGACCCACCGAATATGAATCATTTATGTAATTAATGTTTGGTTCCGTTAGAAATTTGAAAGGCGATGTCTGTGAATGACGCCGGCGTAGAGTATAAGCGTCGGAGTGTCCAGGGTACACCTTGCTGTGGTGACGGCAACACCGGCCTAGATCGTATAGATCTCGCACTGGCACGCGAGTAGCAGACTGGCAGGGCTGCTATACATACTTAAACCTTCAAGTTGGATTCATTCGTCAGAATAGTTACCCACCAGCAGCTTAATATTTGGACATGCATCCCGACGTTCTTACGCTCAATCCCGTGACTTCATCCAGTACCGCCCGATATGGTAGCCTTCGCTCCGGCTGGTGGGTTCGTTCTGTCCGGGCTCCATGATGCATAGCTCATCCATTTCGCTTTCAGCGTCCAGCTCTGTCCTCGAATCATCAGCAGAGGTCCTCTTTTGCGTGTTGGCAGGTCAGTCTGCTCATCACTGAACATGACACCACAGTCACATCTCACACGCCACCTCGTTCAAGCACATGTTTGTCCGCGGACTGGCAGTCATACATACACCCTGAGGGACAGCCATACTATGTGCTCTTCGGCAAATTCGATTTTGTAGTCGTTACTGAGGCGAATATGCGCGACCCACACGCCCAAGGTCGAATTCTCGACTGTTTGCGAGTAGCAAACAAGGAGTTGCAGTTGCACGACATCAAAGTCCCGTCTCGATGCGAATTGTTTTTGGAATTGGGAAACGATCAGGTCTCTTGCAACTACTACTTTGTCGATCATATCGGAAAGTGCTTGTTCTGGCTCGATGATCTAGCCACCGAATTCCTCGATATTCCAGCTGCCATGTCTTCATCGCACCTTGGTGGGTTTACTCCCTCTAGACACGTTCGCTACTTCTCACAGTCGTCTAGAGGCGGCGCTCGAACGTTTGTATTGGGTTCATGTCGAGTATTTCCCCATGCATCACGAGTCCCACGAGCAGGACTTTTCGCAAATCGTGGTTGATATGTACAATATTATATCCCATGGTCAAGCGGGTAAGACTCTTGTTGCGCGCCGCATTTACGACATCCCGCTCACACGTGGACAATAGATAGATTGACGTCACGGACTTCCACGTTCCCCTACACAGCAGACACATGTGGGCATTTCCTGAAACTGCTGTCAAAGAAGAAAGGTTGGTCTGTCCTACGCGATCCTGTGCACTCGTAACATCACTGTCATTACAGGGCAGCGCGTGGATGGATACACACTCTGTTACGCTGGTAAGAGATAACTGAACAACCTCAGAAGTTCTGTTTCTGATCGTATCGGTTTAGCGCGCCTCGCTAGTGCTATAGGTATGTTTAACTGAACGCACAAAAACGCTTGGCGCTTAACATTCATTTGCAGCGAATCAGCGGTTCATCACGTTCTATGGCCAGCATCCCGCACAGCTGGATAGATGCCAGGAAATGTTTAATCCTGACGGCATTCAACACAGGTGGTTATTAACCCTCGCAAATTTGATAATGTGGGGTATTCCTCAACACTACAATACTCT
>JBBPRP010000610.1:0-12329 GCA_038093135.1 Leccinum longicurvipes
AATCTAGCACAACTCAGTCTATTGATCAAAACATGACGGGCGGACGGGACCGTCTCACCTCAAGATCAGGGTAGCTTTCCTCTATCTGGCTAAGGCCAGGCTCCGACCCGAGTACGACGAGGAGCTTTATCTTGCTCACTACGCCATGTGACTTCTAGTGCGAATGCGACAGCGAATGCTACTACTTACCCGGAATCCCCCAGTCGACCAACATGCCCAAGGCAGCGCACGCAGTCCCGCCCGTGGCCACGAGCGGATCTAAGAGAAACACTGCATCAACTGGCGGGACCGACGGCAACTTGGAATAATCTGCCAACGTTCAGTCTCAGCATCACAGAGCTTTACAGAAGCACGAGTACGCGCATTCGACTGGCTGCAAGCTGACTTTCTCCCGAAATAGACCAAGGTGGTAGACTGGTGCCGCACTGTCCGTTCACGACAATGTGAGACCTAGCTCAGGGGGTGATCTTTGTGGGTTCACATACGGAAAAAGCTTGAGGAGCGCATCCGCCATACCCAAGCCCGCCCTGAGAATCGGTGTCAGGCCGATGCGTGGTTTGATGGCAGTGCCCCTGAACGGCGCTATTGGGGTTTGCTACCGGCGGCCACGGTGTAGAACAACCAGGATACGTCAGCACAGCACGGCCGTCGGAACGATGATGGCGCTCACCCCGTCGAACGGCTCTTGCTCGAGATCTCTCGAAGCCTCCACACCCAGAATGAAGCTGATATCATGGATTCCCTACGCAGATGCCTTTGCTCAGCCAGTGTTGCCGTTTGCTCTGGTATAACCCACCTCACGGAAATCTTTGGGATTAGTCGTCGCTAACCGGAGTTGCGACAACCGTGCATTGACAACGGGGTGTGACAATACGTGTCGTTTGCCTGGCATCACCGCAAAGATAACAACGATAAAGACGACAAAAGAGTAACTACCCATACAAGCAGTACGACTAATCCCCTTCCCGTTTAGGCGACTCTCATCGCTTCTTGTACTCGCAAGACTTCAACACGCGGCCGCGAGACACCAGTGCCACCCACTCCTGCTCTGAAATCACCGTCCTGGCCACCTTTTTGAACTGAAACAACGTAAAGTGACTGTTTCTATCGTCCTGTAGACAGTGTTATTTCCATTGGTAACCGGGGTGATGGACAACGGTAACCTTCTTTTTAAGCTTGAAGCCAATCGAACCTATCAACGAGGTAAACTCGTTGACGCTCGTAAAGCGGCTCGCAACCTCGGCAATCATCAATTCACCCCTGTCGGCCCCGTCAGGTCTCCCGAATTAGCAAGGCCAAGACATCTGCGTACCCAGGTCGAAGGATTCTCCAAGCTTCTCTTATGCAAGTGGGCCAGTTGGTATTCATGAGGCTGAGCGCACAAACTACGACATCGACGATCTGGGCCTCTCCCGGAGTGGACTCTGTGGATTGCGGTTCAGAGCCTGGCAATGGCACCCGGGAACAAATGTCTGCTTCGGTTACATAGGCACCATCGGAAACCAGATCGAACGATAAGACGATGAAGTTCTTAGGAAGCAGAGCCTGGGCGAGTGCAGCATCCCCACATCCCAGGTCTGCGATCACAGTTTTCGTGGGATAGGATGATAATTTCGAAACATAGTGCGAGACTGGAATTGACGGCCAAGATTGTACTTGACGTCTGAAACCAGTATGGTACTACATCTGAGTGAGCTCGCGTCAAGGACTTCATGATCGCACTGACGTCTTCAAAAGTTTTGGTATTATCCTTCATCATTTGGACTGCCTCGAGACTATTCGACTTGTATAGGGTTTCATTCAGTAGTCTGTAACGGACGGATTAACGCAACGAGTCCCCATGAAGGTTTGGACGAACCTGAAACGAGCACCATTCAAACTCTTCTTGAGGCTTTGCTGAAGTGGGGTCAGATCGTCAGTGTCCTGAACGGCGACCTGAGAACGTTCGGGTAAGCTCGTAGTGGGCTGAGCGAGGTGTTTCGTATCTTTCTTTTTTGCCTTCTTCTTTGGTGGAGTGGTTTTGGTATCGGAAGCAGTGGGCGGGTTTGGGGAAGGGACATGAGGTTTCGTCCGACTACGCGCATTTCCTGACGAACGGAGACCCTCTGCACGCTGATCGCGTTGAGAAGGCTGGGATGCAGGTTTGTTATGCCTTGGCTTTTTCTTTTTCTTGGATGATCCACCGGCAGCCTCGTCGTCGCCCAAGGCTGCGCTGCCACCGAGCGAATTTATGAGCTTGTCAAGGTTGACCTGAGCGTTGCGTATCAGTTCCTGCTCCTCCGAGCTGGGAGCGCGCTTGCGCTTCTTTGATTGGCGCTGGGGAGGGAGTGGAGTGGATGGGACAGACCAGCCGGGAACGTCGAACAAGGCTGGCATGAAAGTGTATGTATAAGCGAATCTGGTCAATTTCGTGCAATGCAATCGCGTTTTCTCAGCTCTTCAGGTTGACGCCCACGCCTCACTCAGCTGCTATCGGGCCATCATGCATCGTGTCCTACAGGTATAAAGGGACCATCCCTGTGTTAAAGTTTACACCTTCTCCCCCTCTCCATCTTTTCATCAGTACCAATGAACGGAGCAGGGAGCAAGGAATCCACTACAGGATTGCCAAGAATTCACAAAATGACCAAATCCCAAGTGGCTTCTCCTTCTCGTTCGCTTGTATCACAGGCCGCCATCCGTTCTGCCGTGGATCCTCATCAACACGCGCCTACTTTGTACATTTCCGAGGTATTCGCTCATCGACGCGATCAGCCGCCGTGCACCTCTGATTCAATTACAGATCGGCGACACTTCGCCTTTGATATCGGCAAGCGGAACTCACAGCAAGCACGAGGATGCAAGTCCCCGATCCATCAAATATCTGTCTCTTTCTCCTGCCGAAGTTGCAACGGTAGATGATTCTACTCATCCTTCTTTTCTTATATAACTGAGTTGATCCAGTCGTTGCCTTCCACCTCCGTCAAGAACTCTGCCACAACCAAAGAAATGACCATTCCAAAGAGCGCTACTACACAGCATCATCCTTTATCCGTGCGTCCCTTTGTGGTCGAAGCGCGATACGGCTGGCCAACAAACGTGGACGATGTTTTCGCATCGGCTGTATTAATTATAGAACGGAGGGAGCAGCCTGAACGGCGCCTCATCTACACTTCCCACAGAGTCGTCTTCTGTCTATGTGCGTGTTAGGATCGTTTATGTCGAATTCGTCTTTTGACGCTCTCTTTTCAGGAGGAGCTCGCCCTCCTTCACGATGGCACAAACGATACTCAAGGCCGAAGCAAAGATCATGAGCTCCGGACAGCTCCCATAGTCACTCGCGACGCCTATGTCGCCGCCGGATACCGCGATAATGGGACACAGTATGGTGTCCTGGGCCGCGCATTGTATATATTGTACGTCGACCAACGCACGCCACAGGGTTCTTAAGTCCCTGATGCAATATGCTTCATGTAGCAATAAATCGCAACTATATTCCCCATCGGACCCTCGCCTCTATATTAACACGGTGAGAGCAATGCCACTGATCTTCCGGAGGCTATTCATCTTCCATGCGTTATAGAACGCGCCATTCTCTGCAGTCGTCTGTGGAGTACAGGGATCGGGAAAATCACATACGGTCTCGATCTTGCTGGAAAGCATGTTTATCCCAAACCTCCGTCCTCTTGGTTTCTTGCAAAAGCCTTTGGCCGGTTTGGTTCTCCATTTCGGGGAGGGGGGGCCAAGTGCCAGACCCAGCGAAGCTGCATGGGTGGCATTATCAGATGTACCTTCCGTGCAGACTCCGCAGGTGAAGGTATACGTTTCCCGGTCGTCGCTGAAGACGATGACGGCCGTCTATGCCCCTCTGGGTAATCGAGTGACGGTCGAACCTCTTCTTTTGAAAAAAGACGAGCTCGACGCTCAAGCATTCCTATCTATGATGGCAATCGGCTCATCCGAATCCGCCCCGCTTTACATCCAGGGCGTTCTAGTAAGGATATTCCTTCTTTCTTTCTCTTATGGGACTAACAGATTCCAGTCTATTTTGAGGGATCTAGGAGAAGACTTTAACTACGATGAATTCATGAAACGACTTGCGGACAAGAAGGAGTCGTTCAATTCTACTCAGTTGATGGGACTGGAACAACGGATGGCCTTGCTGACGTCATTCCTCGATACCCGCCCCCGATCGACTCAAGTTAACCGATTCGCCGCGGGACAACTAACCATCATCGATCTTTCGGACCCATTCATCGATCCCGCGTCAGCGTGTGGATTGTTCGAGATCATTACTCGCTTGTTCGTCCGGGCGGAGGTCGGAACCGGCAAAGTGCTCGTAGTGGACGAAGCTCACAAGGTTAGCGATAACGAGAAGTTTCCATGCGCCGTCCACCGACCCTAACTTGTCCTTCCTCTTTAGTACCTCTCTCCCAACAAGGCTGTAACCGGGCTCACCAAGTGTTTGCTGACGTTGGCGCGCGAACAGCGGCATCTGGCCATGCGCCTGATCATAAGCACGCAAGGTAAGCGTTTCTATTTTCCTTCCCCCTTGATCGACCGTGTCATTTACGTTTTGTCCCCAGAGCCGACCGTCGTTCCCCCAGTGCTGCTCGATCTATGCACTGTCGCTATTTTACACCGATTCTCGTCCCCGTCTTGGTGGGAACATCTAGCCAAACACGTATCTGCTGACATCTCCGCCGACGACGCTTTTGACCGCGTGGTCAAACTCGAAGTGAGCTCGTCACGCGCAGACTTTCTTTTCTGATTCTCCAGTCGCTAACAATGTTTTATAGACGGGTGAGGCGATCGTCCTAGCACCCTCTGGGTTTGGCGTATTCCCAGACGGATCGCAAGCTTCCGCCACTCCTGGGGCCCAGAGATTGGGCCAAATCCCTAAGCTGAACCAGTTTGGAAGGAGATACATCCTTATGAAGACGCGTCGCCGGGTCACAAGAGACGGGGGTGCCTCTATACTAGTCGTGGAGAACTGAGCATGTTCGTTTAACTACATAACTATCCCAGTCTGGTTACAACACGCTGCACTGATATTAGGGTAGAATACATGATACGTCCAATAGAAACTTCGTTGTAAGATCGAGTGTGCTTAGGCAATTTACAACTATGTCATCTTGCGGTAGAAGAGTACATCATGCAAGTGGAGAAGATGCGCATCGCAGTGACAAAGAAACCCATCTGGTGGGCTCCGAAATGGTCCGAGCGGGGTGGAAGATAATCGCATAAGTGGTGACGGCGAGGATGAACCCCTAGGCAGTGCAGTCAACGCAACCGACAAACGGCAGGGTGGATGAAGGAGATGGGGGTGGCCAATGCACTACTCGACACGCATTGGACTTCCTGGAGGAAGAATGTTCTGGGCTATTGGATTCGCGACTTTGGGCCCCGTCCTCTTATTCCGACGACCCAGCAATGTCGCGTTGTCCATATCCAGCTCAAATCCTCTCGAACCTGCCGTGCGGCGGCCGCGATCGCGAGTTCCGGCTCGTCCGTCCCATAGATTCTTCTCCGGGATGATATTCACAATAGCAGGCACATCCGCATTCCGTGCTGCAACTGCTTTCGCGTCTGATAGAGCGCCGTTAGCTTGACCTCGACGATGGCGCGCCTCGTTAACTAAACTCTGATCCTCCGTTTCACCATCTTCATCGTCCTCGTTGAGCCCGTGCAAAAATCCTCTTGCTCCTGCACCGCCCCGTCCATTGTAAGCGCGGCGACGAGCACCTTCTTCTTCCATTCGGTGCACTGCGTATGTGATATCGAAGGCTTCCTTCAAGGTCGCCAGTCCAGGAGAACGTGCCGTTTCGATTCCTCCGTGTGCGGCACTCAATAGAGGTGAGTCTAGAGGTGGTGTTCGGGCGTAGCTGCTGGGGGATGGTGGAGCGAGTGGCGCCGGTTCTGTGTTACACCATGGGTGCGCTAGGAATTCGTCTATGGTATATCGCTGAGCTGGATCCACGCAAAGGAGGTGTTCTATGAGGTCTTTAGCTAAAATTGAAATCAGATTGATGGTGACATTCTGGAGAACTCTGAAAGTAATACCTGAGCTGCTGATATGATCCCAGAAAGGGCTCAAGAACGTATAATACCCTCGAGCAACTTTCTCCGTCAGAACGTTGATGCTCTCATCGTAAAAAGGTGGAAATCCGCAAAGGAGCGTATAGAGGACGCAACCGAGTGCCCACATGTCGACGCTCTTTGAATATCGCTCATCCTTGACGATTTCAGGAGCGGTATAGCCGACAGTCCCGCATGGCGTCATAGTTTCCTCGTTCCATACAACTTTCGATAAGCCAAAGTCAGCAATCTTCACTCGCCCAATGCCGCCACCGCCGATATCAGGAATGAATTCGCCC
The DNA here is from genome assembly GCA_038093135.1 of Leccinum longicurvipes. NCBI lineage: Eukaryota > Fungi > Basidiomycota > Agaricomycetes > Boletales > Boletaceae > Leccinum > Leccinum longicurvipes. The sequence goes on from JBBPRP010000610.1 coordinate 6,357, forward strand.
TCGTCTTCCTTTTCCTCATCATACGGACGTCGTATGATAGCTTTGGATGGGATTATGGGTATTCGTTCGAACAGCAGATTCTCCGGCTTGATATCCCTGCACAAGGTAAAGGGTCAATGGTGCAAATGATATTATCTTGTAGAGATGCTCACCGATGAACCACGCCACGCTCTTCGTGCAGATATCGGATACCATGGGCAACTTGCAGAATAACGTGCCTTGCAAGATTTTCGCTAAAGTAAGTGAGCTTAACGATCTGGTGGAACAGCTCTCCTCCCTCCATGACTAGCGACACGTGTGAAATAAGACTAGACTTCACAGGGGATAACAGCTTACGTTCAAGTACAAGAAAATAGTAATCCAGTGATTCGGAGAACGAGATTAACTTGACTATTGATGGATGATTCATGCCGCGCATTATCTGCACCTCTGAGAAGAAATTAATGATTTGCTGTCATCTACGGAAGATCGAACGTGCCTTTGAGAATGTTTGCACGCTATACACAAAGGGAAAGTAATTAGTTTCGCTGCATCGAAAACACAACAGAAAGCGAGGATGTCACCTCTGTGACGCGCGGCATTTTCTTAAACTGAGGACTGAGAAATTTTTCGCCGGCCTTACAGAGGGACAGTGGTGAACAAATGACATGTGCAGGGGCAGGGACCAGAAGGATGATGAAGTGGAGGAGGGTAGGGCGATATGAACTACTGGATGCCGAGGTCGGGCGTGGTTACTTACCTGCGATGCGTTCAGTTCGTGCTTCCGAACTACTTTGACTAAACGACGTCATTAGGCGAGGATAAGATCCGAAGCCAACGTTGACGGGCTCACCGGCTACTTTCTCACCGGTAGAAAGGTCGATCGCTTTGTAGACATTCGAGAAAGCGCCACTGAAAGATCCACGTTGTTTCAGACCATCGGACACGCGTGCACGAGTGCTTACTCTCCCATCTGACCCACGAGCCTAAATTTCTCAAGCCCCTTGTAGACAGGCAAGTTCGATTTGGGATTACGTGCGTCCGATGTGGCGACCATATCTGCTTTCACAGCGGGTTCGGGAGGCGGGTGGGATGGAGGGGTTGGCTCCGCGGGAGGTATCGGTGGTTCCGGTTGTTGAGGCTCTCTGATGGTATCCTGGGATGTCTGCGGGGGTGGGGATTTTGAGTGGTCCTGAGGGTCAGATTCAGGTTGGCGATGGTTCTGATGTTTGCGGATGAGATCTGGTGAAGGCGGCGTGAGTCAGCCTGGAAATGCAGGGCGAGGATACGCACTCTTGAAGGCAGCTACTACAGCAGGCATTTGAGCTGGTGGGAGTGGAGGAGGGAGTGAGGATGGGATGGTGGAGGGAGACGAGCGGTATGCTCTGCATGTCCTTTTTGTCATTCCAGACTGTCGTTGGAGCTCCGCTACCTGACGTCATACGCCGTTTCTGGCCACTAACCCTTTTTTGGAGATAACAGAACGTGATCTGACTCATGTAGACATCTACGGGTATAGCATAAAATAATTATCCGCATACAGAATGGCTTAATGGCTCTCTCGTTCCCTCTCCCAGTGCATCACTCGGTCTCTGGGTGGCGTGTGTACGAGCAAAAAGTTTTGCACAGGCGTGTAACCCACCAAGCTCACCGTGCTTGGCCTGTGCCTGAGCACCGGGATCGAGCGCGCGCCAGCTCTGGGCGTTCCCTGAGCAGGATGACTCTGTGTTCCCAGCGATCCAGACCCATCGATCCTCGAGGCCGCCTCCCGCCTGCCTCCTGCATCATGCCGTTCTTCATCGTGCACTGATTCACTCGCGTTTCCATTCGGGCTGCTCGCAATGACGAATACGCCTGCAAACGTAGCTGTACAGCCATAGAGAAATGTCACCATTTCGTGGAATGAGGCCCGTCGGAAGTCGCCATATAGGACCGCAGATCCGATAACTGCGGACAACGTGAAAAATACAAATTGAGTAGGAATGACGATTTTGGAGTCAAATCGCTTCAACGCTCGGTTGAGATATCGAATTTGAAGAATTCCGGTGATAACGAGCACCTACAATGGTCGATCAGCGCAAGGTCAGCATGCGGAGTCACTGAGGGGCTGACTGCTAAAATAGGGTACGTAATCCATTCGGCCATCATTTTCATCCATTCCTTGGTCAAAAGGGTCGATATCGCTTTTGTCGCTAACACCGTGAAGCCACCTGCATCAAGGTTAGCCCGTTACTGCGGTGCGTGCATTCACGATACCTTACCAAATATAGCACATAAACCAACATCAATCACAACCACACGCCTTCCCAACCCACCTTCGCTAAGGCCACCGAGGATTATTGCAAACACCAAATATACGAGCGAAAAGATCACGAAAGGACGTTGGGTGATCGCCTCAATCAGAGCATCAGGTGTCAGCACGGGTTCTGAGCCGTCCGATGATGGAGAGGATAGCACCACAGTCGTTGCGCCGACGATGGCAAGTAGAATTCCGATGATATCGCGCTGCGTGTACTCATTAGCCCCACTCCGGAACTGCGGAGGGTCTACTTACCGGGCGAAAGCGTTCGTTTAGAAGCAAAGGTGCGAAAAAGCAATTTGCAACGAGAGCAAACTAGAACATGATTCAATAAAGACGATCGCCGTCAAAGAGCGGGTTGGATGTCTCACTGTCCCAAGTGGAGCAACGACCGAGGCAGGTGCGAATGCATAAGAGATGAAGTTTCCAGTCTCACCGATATTCATCAGAATAAAGCCCGACCACCTACATAAATGAGTCAGAATGAACACTAAAAAAAGCGCTTGAGAGACCAACCATAGTTTGGATCGTAGGTAATCACTCTCTTTTCTATCTCCATTCATATCCGTGTTCTGGGAAGATACCTTTCCCCTGCCTTGATGATCCGCCCGTGTGGGTCGCGGGGGAAAGACATCTTCAACCGGTAACGCTGATCTATCCGAACGATCCATGCGAGAGTTCGACGATTCGGAAGAACTAAATTTCAACGGCAATGGTAGAAATTTTGAGGTGAAGGAGGGTTTTCGTGGATGTCGTATGGGTCGCGTACTACTGCTACTTGTCCGGCTTCTAGTATCATCCACGGGAATAGGAACGGTGTATTGGGACAGGCCATAGGTCGATGTAGACGGTTGTCCGGAAGATCGGTGGGGAATGAGTGGGCGCGTCTCGAAATGCTCCTCATCTTCCGCGCGCTCGGCTGGATCGAGACGAGCGGCAGTGTCCGAACGTGTGACGTGCCTTGCGCTCAGATCGCGCCTGGGCTGTCTGCTTTCCTGTTCCGTGTCTGATAGACTGCCGTCACGCGCGAGGTCGAGTCGCAGATGGGCGAGTTTTTGAAGGTTGAGGGCAAGCGATATTAGGACGTTGCCAGCGACAGAGACGCCGATGCCGATGACGGTCTGTAGAGTGAGGCGGGGTAGGACGATCCCGGGGTAGTCCATGACCCAGGACGTTGAAGACCTGACTGCAGGACAGTCCCGATATCTGCTGAGCCGACGAGAGAGCGCAGCTCGTTCCGAATAACCCAGGAGAGAAGGTCCTTCCCACACGAGTACTGAAAGCCTTGCAGTCACCGGGACGCCGCACACCGTGACAGTCATGCGCGCACAACACACCGCACATTCCTTCCCTGCTTTCCCAGTCTATTCATGCGTGTTCATTGCCGACGATCAAGTCGTCGTTGGTGCTGGAGGTGGCGCTTCGAGGACAGGAATAAAGAACAAACTGGTATGCACTCTACGCGTCGGAATACTCCATTCCCTCACCCTCGACTAGAGACTGTTCCGTGTATCTGACGACAGAAAACTACACACTCTGAGCGAGCTGGAACTCGAAAAAGGCGAGGATGCACCGATGAGCATGGCTGCGCATCCCCAGGTATCACTACGCGTTCAATGCCACCCGAACACTCAGTTATCCAGCGTTGCAGAGCAGGACTCTCGTGTGCGGTATAAATAGCAGTACCGAAAAGGTGGAGAGACGGGAGAATGAGAACTGTAGAAAGTTTTCTGTGGGCACAGACGAGCACAAGTAAGTACCTCTTTCCCTCCACCTATTGTTTCCCGTTAACTTGACTTGGTCACCAAAGGTTTGTACAGCTTGCGACCTCTTCCACGCTGACTTCTGGCAACTTGGATGATTACCAGGTTTGTCGGTTAGTCGACGTGGACAATGTCATATTTACTCGACTTGCAGCGCGTCACCGTCCTGTCACCAAATAGCAGATATTTGGTTATTGCGGGCGCTCATGATGTAACACATCCCTCTCTTATACTTTATGCCCCCCTCAACCGAACTTTCAGTTTTCAGTTCTCCGTTATGACACTCTGTTACCTGTCGTTGCCTCAACACAAGTCGCCAAGGGTGAAATATACGATGCTACTCTCTCTTCATCGCACGTATGTACAACCTCTTCCCGTCATTGCCACCTCTTTGATGATTCTATCATCCAAGCTATTTCTCACTACTAGTTCGACAATTTTGGTGTACACCCTCCCTAATCATGTGGATGACAAAGAACCCAATGCAGCAATGGACAGTATCTCGCAGTCTGCCTCTCCGGAGCAGTTCAGTATGATTAAATCCATCGATGTTCCCTCGATATCTGGACTTCCTCTTCGATCAAACGCCACATTCCGTGCTGCAAGGTAATCCCGCAAGTCTGACTCATTTATTTTGTTTACTATTTTTGTAGGTTGCACCCTGCTCATCAAGACATGCTGTATACTGTGGTCAATGTGACTCTGCCTCGTGCTAAACGCGAGAAACTTGCCAAGAAGCGAGCATATGTTTTGAAATGGAGAGTCTCTAAAAAGGATGGTTCCATCGATGTCCACCTAGAGACAACTCGCAAAATCTGTGATGGTAATTTGACGTGCTTCGATGTAAGGTGTGTTTTCTGTTTCAACACGTGTAGACCAGCAACATGTTGAACTATTTTTTTCTCAGCTCGGATGGCAGGCTACTCGCGTTCGGTGCATCTGACCTTAGTCTTGGTGTTTTGGACTCTGATACTTTGGCTGTGAGCTGGATCATATCGCGTTGTACTGTGATGCTAATCGACCGAAATTATTAGCCTCTATTGTCCATCTTGAAAGCCCACGAGTTCCCGATTACCACTCTCCGATTCAGTCCTACCTCGAAACTACTCGTGTCTGGTGGCGTTGACAGCTCCATACGTGTAATCAGCATTCCTGAAGTCTTTGGGGGCCAGTGTTAGTTCTCTCCCCTATTTTCGCCTGTCTTGACCTCATGTTACCTTGCAGCATGGACCGCCATTATTTTCATCATTATTGCTATACTAGTATTCCTCATCGCTGTCTGGCTGCAGCAGTGAGATCTGCGCGGTTGGTCATTCCAGCAGTTGAATGCGGACGACTCTGTAACTTAGTTTATGTCGTCACTTCTTGTATTTATGATACATATTAGATCGTGCTAAAAGTACAACATACCATTTGATCAGTCATAGTCCTCTTCCTCCACCAGTTTTCGCTTGACACCACTGGAAGGCGTGCCGGTCGTCTGCACCTCTTCCATCGCCTCGTCCGCGTTGCTGTCCTCCTCATCTTCGTCATCTCCACCCCCTCCAAATAAATCTGCCTCCTCTCCATTGTCACTCCCCTCCTCCGGCACGTCACCTGCAATAATCGGCGCTGGAGTCCCTCCCATCTCGACGTCCGTAGGTGTTATCGGCGCGTTCGTGAGCGGAATCGCAGCGGGCTCCATGTCAGCGTCATCCTCCTCGTCCTCCTGCGCCACCGGCCCTTCTTCCTCCTCCTCGTCGTCGTCCTCGATCTCTTCTATCTCCTCGTCGTATAGCGTCACCGTCGGCGGAGGCTTGTTCGGCAAGAGGTCAAAGTTAACGGACGTCAGCGTCTCTGACGACGGTGGCAGCCGCACGCCAAAGACTTCGGGCGCCGCAGGGAGAGGCGTCGCGTTCGTTTGCGACGCGAGGGACATGAGGTACTATCAGA
>JBBPRP010000611.1:0-12311 GCA_038093135.1 Leccinum longicurvipes
CTTGGCCTGTCGAGCCATTCGCGGAACTTGGGGATGCGGCGGTGCACAGGGGTCCCACTAGATCGTCCTACATAGGGTATTGTACCCCACAATAGGGGGAAATGGCCCTTCTTTTTCTCCCTTGCAGGTCGTTCATCGATTCATCTGGCGGAGAGTTTAAGGTTTCGAACACGGGGTTCTGAAGGAATTTAAAAAAATCTTTTTGTCTTCATGACCGATGGAGCGCGGCAGTCCGGGCGAGGGGCATGAAGTAGAGGCGAGGTAGCGGCGGCATAGGTTTGTGCAAGGCCTTGTATATCGTCGTAGCCGGTCCTACAATGTGGTAACCGGTCCTGAGCTGCTGTAGTCAGATGCACTGGAGCGCCCCTCCACCGCAAGACTGGATCCCGGATATTAACATCCATTACAAAGAAGGGGAGAAAACCTTCCGGTTATAAACGTTGTTTTAATGTGCGCAAAACCAGTGACGTACCTTGTGAGCTCTGGACCGCATGGAATGTACATATAGCTGCTAGCAAAGTCACGGTACAATCTCGTGTTGTGCCATGGGTTGATTTCGTAATCAACAGGTACCTGATTAGTCAACCATCGAACCACTCAGTCGCGAGGCAGACTGCAGGCTCTCGTTCTACATAGACTCTTTGAAAGTATTCTATCATTTTTCACAATAAATGCGAGCTCTTACTATTTCGACTTGCTCAGTTTCAGCGGTGTTAGGCGCCTTCTATCGCGATGAAGACTGAGTCTGAGACTCCGCAAACACCCACCCCAGCCCAGACTCAGCCTGCTACGCAATACACTGCACAGTGGGGTACAGCACGTGCGCCCCCGTTCCACCTTTCTTTCATTTGATCACAAACCCTTATTGTTTCGGACGCGGTCAGACATCCCCATCGACCCAGCACTTCAACAACAATCTCAAGTGGGCACGTCAGTCAAGCATACTTTTTGATTTGGCTGTAATACTAAACTAAACGCCGTCCAGTACGACACCTTATTCACATTACCAATACTCGCAACATTATCCCCAAGCAGCCTATACGCACTACCAATATGCCTCTGCGATGAATACGGCGCAGCAGCGACAACTCACTGCCACGACTTCCACCACCACGGCCACCACGACGAGTGCCACCGCAGCTGCTGCCAGTGGCGTGGATACTGCTGATGTGGCTACGCTGAATGACGCCCTTGGTAGTGCTGGTGTAGATCTGAGGGTATGGGTATCCCCCTTTTTTTGCCCAGTCCATCTTATGTCACGTATATAGGCAGAAGAAGAAAGTCTGCAACGGTCGTATGACTCTCACCAAGCATACCGCCCTTTCGAGGATCGCTCAAAGAAGCAGCTCACGACGCCGTCCTTCGACACCCGTTTTCTCGGTCCGACGATGCGCAGCATAGGAACGCAGCACAAGATCACCAAAGTTCCGGAGGATTCTGTGAACTACCTCGCACTTGCTCTCCGTGCTCGACTACAAGATCTCATTGTAGCGATGATCGCAGCTGCTCGTCATCGTACCGATGCGCAGTATGACAAATCGCCATCCATGTACGAGGACGGTACGCCGATGTGGAGTGTCGTCGTTCGTAGCGATCTGGGAAAACAGTTGGCTGCTCTGGAAAAGAGTGAGCGAGAGGAGGAGATGAAGATTCGCAGGGAGCGCAAGGAACGGGCAGATCTTGCGGCTGCACATGCCGCTAATTTGGCGGCGCAAGCTTCTGGAGGAGGAAGCGCGATGGTCGTCGACGAAGAAGACGGCGCACCCAAGAAGAAAAAGAAAAAGGAGGGACCCGGTGTCACGGCGAGAAACATGTCCGAAGACGTGCGCAAGAAGATGTCGAATGCGGTTGCCAGTCAAGCTGCTGGGCTAGGCGGAAAATATGCATGGATGACTGCGGCGAACGCGCCTACGACGACGCCGAAACCGAAGCTAGCTGCTATTACCCCCACGGCTGCTGTCACAACATCTGCTACGACGTCGACGCCGGCAACGACAACTGCGCCTGCGACATCCACCGCCGCTGGGACGTCGTGGGCTCGTCCGTACGTATCCGCAAAGAAGGTGACGTCGTCGAACCAAGCTACTGAGGAGGACGATAGGATGTCAGTGACTATCCGAGATGCAATGTTTGTGGTAGAGAGGGAAAGAGGACATGGTGGTGGGCGGGGTTCTGCCCGAGGCTGGGTCTGATTTTTACAGTAACGATATCGTGTATTATACGACAACTTGGCGTTGTATTGACTTGTTTAGCAAAAGCCTTGGAAATAAACATGGACAAATAGCCCGCTGTATTCGAACACGGTGAGCGGTACGCGCGTAGGACCGTGTCAACATGTCCGGAGAGTCTTCGCAGCGCTCGTCACTAATTGACATGTGAGTTTGTGATTGAAATAGTTGGTTTTGTACCTCACTATATTCTATTATATAGCACATATCAACAGCTGCACTCGTTTCTCACCGGACGTCGTGACGGAGGGTCGGTGGAACAGATATCCCAAAAAATAACACCCCGCATTCCGCAAATTCGGGATGTCGCAAATCCTTATGGAAGTCCAACGCCTGCATCGCGCAAGGCCGTGGAGAGTGGCACAGTCACGCTGCCGGACGGATGTGTCTTGCAAGTAGATGACGTCTCAAAGGAGTTCACCATTGCGCTCAGCTCGCATTTCGAGATCGACGAGATACAGGCGTTCATTCTTCTGCGATCGTTTCTCTATAACGAAGGCCTATCAATAAACTCTGGGTCAAGTTCGGACAAGAGCCTCGTCGAGGAACTCATTACTGCTGTCACGCCATTCTACTATTCCGAACGCCTCTTTCTTCTTCGTGTCCTCATACCGCTCTTCCGCGCCCAGGAGAATCAAGCCGACCCTATGCACACCCTTGCTACGAAAGATCTTCCCAACATTCTCCCGGATGGTCCCGCCTTCGCCGACTCACTTCTTGCCGAATACCTACGGAGTTCGCAAGAGAGCGTGCCTAACGCCTTGAGTGAAGATCCGAGGGCTGCGTCTCGTTGGGCCAAGCAGAATTCTAAAAAGCAATTGGCGATGTTAGATGTTCTGTTTTGGACTATGTGGGGATATGTCCCGTGCGAGGGAGAGCTTGTGGCGAAACTGCTCGAAGCTGCTTATAGCACGAACCTCGGCTCTTCACAACAAAATTCTACGCTGCTTCTGGACGAGGAGGGTATGCAAATTCTTCAAGACATTGCCGGCCTCTGGGTGCTTATCACTGTCGAGATACTGGAACTGGAGAAAGTTGCAGAGCCAGATGGCATTGAAATATCTGCGTCGCCCGCAGACAAAACGTTCTACACTGCTTCTCCGGCATCCTTGAAGCGGATACATCAGCTTGTGACTTCTAATCCTAGCAACCAGCACGCATGTGCTTACTTGGGTTGGGCTTTTGTGCTCTCTCGCATAAGTGCGAAGATTACGGATATGAAAGAAGTTCCTGATTCCTATCGCTCCTTCCTTGATTCGATCCATACACATTCTTCGCGCGGAAAAGAACGGGAACCGACGCATGTCCTCATGGGACGCGTGGCGTTGAGCAATGAAGTGGGCTTGTTCAAGCTGTTACACAATTTGTTGACAACTTCGCCACTGTTCGTCACTGCAGTCGCTTGGAAGACAGATTCATCCGTAACGGATCCCAATGCGATCGCGTTCCGCTCTGTGTTAAAAGGTGCGTAATAGCAATCGTGAATATTCTGGTGATTGATCTGCTTTAAGGTTTTCTTATTGCTGTCGTGGAGCTGGTCCCCGTGGAACTCATCCCAGATTTCGATTCGCTTGTCGAGGTGTGGATTGCCTTGTTCGGAAGAAGTGAAAGTCGGTCTGTGTTTGGTATATGTCGTCAGTTCTGGCAGTTCGATTGGCGCCAAGGAATCGCACGACGGGCCATCATAGACGTCGCTCGATCGCGCTTCCCAATCCACTTTAGACCTCTCATCAGACTCCTACGCGCCATGACTGCGTTCGGGTTCCTCGACACGGATTCTCTCAGCATAGCGTCATCCACGGAATACTCTCAGTCTGTGGATGAGGAAGAAGGTGAACAAGAGATCTGTGCCCAACACGTCTTCTATTACATGGAAAAACTCCCGACCTTTTCACTTGTCATTCCGCTGTCGTCATGCATGGGTCCCAATGCGGTCTATGAGCGAGTTCAATACGGGCGCTCTGCCTCTGCCCCTGGGCTGACATACACCAACTCTCGTGCGATTCGATTACCTGGTGGCTCGATAATGCCCCCGCGTTCCACGGGACGGCTTCTCAGTGGCGACGGTGCAGATTTCGTCGCTGTATGTTGGCAGCACGAGTACAGTGGCTGGAAGGTTGTCCTGGATGTGCTCACCGAGTACGTTACTCGGCGGAGTATGTACGCGAGTACAATGGACTTGTATCAGGACGTGACGTTTGGGAGAACGGGGCCTGGTTCGTCGCCCTTGACGCTAAGGCTGGAGGACGTCGGCATGCAGATTGGAGAGGGAGGCGACGAAGGGCTTGCAACGGATGCCCTCGACCTCATTCGTAGCGTCATACAGGACAAGCCCACTCTCGCAGAAGAGCTTTTGGAATCTCTCGAAACGGGCGATTCCACCTCCACCCAAACAGAAAGCAAGTCTGCGGACCTAGTACAGTTGACTACGACAATTCTTGAAGAAGCCCTCACCCGCTCGCAAACGCGCGGCTTTTCTCGTACTCAGCTTGTGACATCGGCGATGAGCGTGCTCTCGGCGTTGCTTACGTTGCCCAAGTACTCCCTTCGCGTCTGGCTTTATATCCGTTCCGCAACCGCACTCTTCGGTCCCAGTCAATCATCAGGTTTTGCAGCAGTTGCCTTGCCAGTAGAGAGGGCCACTGGTCAATATACCATGACCCTCGCGTTGTTGAACCTCGTCCAACAGCTCCTCCAAGAAGCGTTTGTCTCTGTGTTGACGATCCCACCAGATAACCAACGCCTTCGACAAGTTAAGGAGGAAGTCCTCATGCGAGCTGCTAACTTCATCCATGGCGAAATTTGGGTGGAACACTTGGGTTGGAAATATGCACAGCTTGGAGATCGTTTCGAGATCGGCAGACGGATATCATCGTTCTATGCATACATCCTTTTCCAGTCGCCCCCTGCCATCAGCAGTCGACCGTTCCCTACGTTGAGCCAGACTGTCATTGACACGTTCCTCTACAAAGCCACCACTTCCACGATCAATCCATTGGTGTCGGCCATTGCATCCAGTCCTAGCATTCTCGGATCACTCTACAGCGCAAGGAGGTTAGGAGACGTCCGCCGCTTGATATATCTGCTGGAGTCGCACCTCCAGCTCGCGCGCTTGGTCCTCAATTGCAAACAGGCAGCCCCTAACAACAACAAACCGTCGCTGCTCGAACAAGCTCTTTGCGCAAAAGTAGCTGGAGGTGCAGGTTTCTCTGATTCCGCAAGAGCCCGAGTGGATCCGGTGGATGTGCTGGCCACGTTCGTGAAGGAGCGGGACGTAGGCTCCGTGGTTCCTTTGGAAGCTATGCGCTTACTTCATGCGCTGTGTGCTTCACTCTCGTTAGCGGTACCTTCTCCTCCTACGATCATTGGTCATCTCTCCAACCCGGAGGCTACGGTTGCTTCTTTGGTCCGCATAGTGGAACATCCATATGAAGAGCTGCCTCTCCGAAGCGCCGTTTGGAGTTTCATTTCGCTTGCCGTAGATAAGGAGCCGGCTCTCTCCAAGCTACTTGTCACGGGGGAATTCATCATCCCGAGCTCCAAGGGTAAGGAGAAGGAGGGGGAGGGGGACGATAAGAAGAAATCGAACAGTGCCCTAGAGATCGCGATCGAGACCCTTGGTCATTGGAAGGATCTTTGGGAAGCCAATCCTCCGCTCCTGGCGTCCGTACTCTATTTCATCCACGTCGTGTGGCAGCATGGGTTGGAACACCAATCGGTAATTGATGCTGCCCGTCAGAAGAAAACATTCTGGGAGCAGATCGCGGCAATCGCCCGGGAAGAACTGGGACCGGATCCAGACTATACGGTCGAATCGTGGGTCGTGGTAGACGGCGAACGACAGTCTAATCTTCATCAAGCGGTGTCCATCCAGGCTTATCGCGGCATGGTGAAGTCGTACGCTATCCGTATTATTGGACAGGATATATTCCTTCAGCCAGCTCCGAAATGCTCCTCCGAGCCTCTGTCCAAACCGCTCAGCTATACTCAGTTCATTCCCTCCTTCAAGGGCGAAGACCAGCTCAATGATCTTATCCTCGAGGCTGCTTCTAGCTGCTACGATCCAACTCTATACGATAGGCTATCTGAACAACTTTCACAGGGCTTCCCTGGTCTTCTGCTCGAGCAACTTCAGTCGCAGGACCCAGTCTCGGAGCGGGAATTCGGTGATAACTTTACGTTCTCACCGAAGCTGTTGAGGAGTAGACTTCAACAGTGCGTCGCGGAAGAGGGTGATGTTGAGGCGATTGAGAAGGAGGTTTTGTCGATCAATCTCAACCTTTCTTTGGCACATGCGCAGACCGCGATGGCGGAAGCTTGGCAATTCCTGTTGAAGCAGATGCTACCCTTTATTCGCGTCGAGCAAGGGACCCGGCCAAGTTTGCTGGCGTTAGCGTCGACCATCTCTGCATCCCTTGCACAAGAAAAGAGACGGGGAGACATGATGGCGACGATCCATGGGGTGCGGCTTAGTCTTCTGCTCTCAGTTCTCGAGGTTGCATGGTTCTCTACCACGGATACGGATCCCGAAGTCGAGTCATTCATGACGCTCATCGTGAACGTCCACGAACTATTGCACAACGAGGCACAGCCACCTTCCGCGTCGTTCCTCGGGAAAGTGTCCGTTCCGTTCCACAGGACGCTCCTACAGATCCTGTACTTTTGCGTTCGGCAATGCCGGAATCTGGCCACTCGTCCCAAAGTCATTAACGCGGCGAGGCGCTTGAAAATTACAGGACTTCTGGAAGCCACGTTGAACCTTGTCGTGGATGCTCTCCGCCTTACGTTCGACTCTGCACGAACGCGCCTGGACCTAGATCTCGATCGGGACATAGAACTCCTTGTTGCCGTATTCGAGCAATGCATCAGACCCGATGTCAGCGCATCGTCGCTTCCGTGGCTGACGCGGTGCCAAGAAACGAACGTCATCAAGTCTAGCCTCGAGTTGCTAGTCCGTACGGACATTGCCGGCCTTTCTGATCTGCCCCTGCTTCGAGCTCGACGAATGCCGTTATATTCTCCTCATATCTTTCTGTTCCATATGGCCTTGGTCAGCATCCCTTCTGGTGCGGAGAGGTTTGCAAGCGAAGGGGTAATAGCGGCATATAGCAACAACAGCATCAGCGCAGCCGTCAGTGATGGTCTCATCGACGTCACATTGCCCGAACTACCTGGGGAACGCAGTCCAGCGCACAGAGCGTATTGCCACATGCTCTCGACCGTGGCTGGGGTTGTCTATGCGCTAGGGAATCAGCACCATTTTTTCAGCGCAGACGCATGTGGCATGATTCAGCTCTACGGGAAACAAATCGCGCGTACGCTATCCTGGAGTGTTGGTGACCCCATCACGCTGCCGTTGTTGGAGGAGATGGAACAAACCGTCAATCTGTTTTACGCCGTCGCGGAGAGCGTGCCGACCACGATGACAAACCCAAATCCAGTGGTCATGAAAGTCCTTCGCGTGTTCTCCACGCGCGCGCTCGTGTTCCTCCAGCAGTTGAACTACGCTCTCACGCATCCAAACCACCTTGCTAGGCTTTTGGAACCCGTGACCCCTGAAGAGCGAGTGGCGATGGAAAAGGAGTCGATGGATTCGTCTATGTCCCAGCTTGACATGATGGATCTGCGGAAGCACCCTCTTACGGCGCGGTTGGTTCACATGATGTTCAGACTGTGCAGCTCGCTCGTGTCGACGCTCGTCAGCGTCAGTCGGGCCTATGATGTTCTCGTGAAGGAACAAGACGAATGGCCTCCACATGAGGCTCTCATTGTTCCCGTAAGTTATTGCTTGTCTGCTTGATGCTATTTTTTCTGAGCACCATTGCTCCTCCTATATCTTAGCATTCCAAGGTCGTCCTAGGAGAGCCGGCATCACTGGGTACATTGCTAGAGCTAGCAAACTGCACCCTCGACGTGCTACGGAGTCTCGTCAGCCATCCAGCTGGCCAAGCGATCGTACCTTCCACCTCCCTGAAAGATGTGCCACTCGACGTGCGCCAGGCTACGCTCACCGCCCGACGGACCCTCGAGGCGCTCCTCATGTACGCCGTCACGCAACTCGCGATGTGGCTCTCCAAGCCCGATTTTGATCCTGCGGCAACGGACGCGGAGGCAGAGGATCACGGTCATACCCGCGATGCACAGTTGGACGTGAGCAAGGGAAGAGCGCCGCCAAGGACGTTGGCGGAGAGGCTGAGGAGGGGCATGACGGGGGAAATGACTGCTGATCTGCAGGCGTTACTGACGCGCGCCAGGCCTGTACTGGTGAAGAACGAAGAGGACCAAGCGGCGTCGTCGGGGGCCTCGGGCAAGTCGGAGGGAGGGAAAGATCTGACGCAGGTGCTGTCGCGGTTTTTGACGGAGCGGGTCGCCGGGCCAGTGTGAGAGTGTTCGAGCCGTTATTTTCGTTGTTCTTTTCGCATGTAGAAGCACTGGATACGAAATGGTACCGTAATCGCTTTCTCCCTCGTTTCATGTTAACGTTGTTGTCTAGTACGATGGAAGTCCTGTTTATTGCCCTCAACTTTGTTCTGCCACATGTGTAAGGGAGAACAAGGTTCACTGTGTCTCAGGTGCTCTGAATTGTTATCAAGATTGAGTCGCTGGGTGGTGTGGCATCATTTCTTTGCTTCTTCTACACGTAAATGAAATGATGGGAATGATTGTACGGGCATTTCAGCAAAGGACGTGGTTCCAAATCGCAATCGTCCATCATGACAGACCGACGTTTTTGGTATATAAACTCCGAGCGGAAGCGCTGATAAGTTTATGTTGCTCCTTTTTGTACGTACGTCGAGTCTTTGTATGTCCGCCGACCGTTTCTAAGTTGCTTTTGTCCGTTCCCCTGGCGGCCTGGCCAACGAGGTGGTCAAAAATTTGGACCTTGGACGCTGTGATACTGTAAGTGTCAGATTCGGATCTGGGTATCGTGATGGATCTGACTGACCTTTTTTTTTTTACTCGGGCGTTTGATGCAGATGGGCGCTCGCTCCAGACGTAATACTTATCAACGGCAACACGTTGCACAAAGCCATTCATGATGACATTTTATTCCACTATAACCTCAGGCTCGCTTTCTGATCCCGGGAACTTGGTTTAGTATGGAAGATGGAAGTTGGGGAAAGCGGGTGGCATTCCGGAGTCCCAGTAATACGATCCAGCGGTTCCCATCCTTATGCGCTCTTCCCTGTGGAATGTTGGCCCTCGACCATTCTGTGCAGAATTGGCGTGCGCAGCAGAGATTAGGATGCCACACAGGAGGAGGTCGATGGGCAACCGGACGGACCTAGAGACATCCGGAGGTGTGACCCTGGTTGTTACTTGCGTGGAACGACCGATACTTACCGACGGAAGGACAGATATGATGCAGAGCGTGGAGATAGTCGGGATACGGTGCGTCCGTTTGCAGCAATATTCCAAAACGGAGACCCTTGTGTGCCATGAGCCCATTCATTTTGACGTGCCACCACTGCAACTCGTGCGTTCGCCCCGTGTCAATGGTGCGCTCAGCAAAGTCGGCAACTTGACCATCTTGTTCCAGACGTTGTTCCAGACGTACAGACACGCGAGGCTTGGTATGATCGCGACTGTACAGTTGATGCCTGATATGCTTGGCACCGTGGCGAGACCGCTTGAGACAATGGAATGGCAATGAGTTCCATGTACGCTGCACGGGGCCATCCTGTGATGCAAACCTATACCTGAGTGACATGGGCTTTTCGAGTGAGACCCCGGCCTGCTGTGATGAAGGTATGTACTCGCAAGCTTGCCGTAAGCTAGATGATTCGTAGAAAGTGGGTCGTTCGCCCGTGCGCATGGAAAACTCTTGAGCAGAATGCAGGAGTACAGGTATGGGTTCTCCTTGCGTGCAAACCTGTACATAACCGAGAACACGCCACATCAGATTCAGATGCCAGTTGAGAAATAAATGTGATGTAGAACAGCTCTCAAGTACCAGTGAGTGTCGGACATGTGCTACTAACTTTGATCGGGATGTGGATGTGGATGTGACTTCAGACGTGAGGCCTGTGATCGAATGTGAATGTGGTGTGCCAAATAGACTGAGCCGCTGCCAGTACGCGACGATCGCGGATATTGCCAGTGGCAACGGATATCGATCAGCCTTGATCGCTCCACCTCGAAGAATTTCTCGCGCTGGCAGCAGGGTTTTTTGGTGCTGATATCCCGGTTCCGACGACGGAGCTCTCAAAAATTTCAACGTAGCACCCCCGAAACGACGACCTTTGTTTGCGTTAGAGCTACTGAACGTACTCGTATCACCATGCACTGGGCAGTGTGGCTTGGGTGCGGAGCGATCCTGGAGGCTAGTGGGAAAATTATCTTCGTTTAGCATCATTTATTTGGCAATTTGAGCTTAAAGTTACTACGATTCGTCTAATGGCGGTCACAGTGCGGGAGCGAGCCTGAGTGAGCCCCCGCTGTTCGGATGGTCATGACACTGACGTGGCAACCACCAGCGTGTGGGGGCAGAGTAGGTGATCCAAGTTCGGCTCCGCTGACGTGCACCAATGCCACGACGTCCGTGGTCAGTACAGTTTCCCAGCATTGATCCCTTGACCGTAACTTTCATTATGATGCTGCGTTGTGGACCTAACTTGGGGTCAGTCACGGTGCAACTGGGTTCCATTGGCAACAATCTCGATCAGGTCTGTCGTCCCTCGTTTCTTGCGACTTTGTGGCTTCAATTATTACTATGTTATTTCTTTTTCCGAGTGTACTCGATCCTAAACAACGCATTCAAGGATCATCCCTTCAAAGCAGGCAGGATATTGGCATGCTGTAGTCGTTGCCGGAACTATCGGACCCGCTGCGATTATCCACACGAATCCACGGAGAGCTCGTTTTCTTGCTGTGGCGCCACAGGACGTCCATCGGCTCTCGTTCGTGGCTTGAAGTGACCCTCTTCCACCCTTTCCGTGGTTCCCCTGCCAGCTGCAATGCTCGGGCCATAGCTGTTTCTGGCAAACCATCACTATGATCCCGTGTCGTGTGGATGGCCCGGACGTCCAGGAGAATATTCAACTGATCTACTTGAACAGTGCGGGAAAAATGCTATCCTGCGCAGGTTCAGTCCGAGTATGCACGGGTTTCAGGTTCGCCACATATATAAAACGGGACTCCTCCCTGTTCTCCTCCCCCCATCCAGCTTCTCATTTCTTTTCTTCCTCATGGCTAACGTCCCTGCTCATCGAGCACTTGCCTATCGCCACGCCGCCGACCTTCCTGGGGAGGTCTGGTACGCACTGCTCCGGAACGAGGCTGCAGCGAACATCGTTCTCTCATTCGCGAGGAAGGCGTCGAACTTCCCTCGCGATGGCGCCAGCGAGCAGCTATGGGTTGTCCTGTACGATAACACAAACAACGTCGAGTTTGTGTTGTCTTGTACCACGGGGCCGCTAGGAAACTATCCCGTCTTCATAGTTGCTTGCAAGCCGTCCGCCCAGCTTGCGGAGGACACAGCCGGTGACGGAAATCTTGCCGACTCCATGTTTCCGCTTGTCCTTTGCTTGCTGGAGCACGTCCCCCCTCAGAGGGTCTTTTCCGTCTTTGCGATCGCGAAGGTGGCGAGGAGGTTTGCCCAGATCTTTGAGGCGCTCACTCACACCCAGCATGGCATTCGGGCTCTCCAGGCGCCATATTATGACGCCACATTCTCCTTCTGTACGCGCGAGACGCTTAGGAGGCCCTCTGAGGCCATGATATCTTTCGGGGAGGCTGAGGGCATCGCCATCGCCCTCCGTCGAGCGGACATGTCTCACCTACCAGAGGTCGCAACCTTGTGCCGACAGTTTTCCGAGACTTCGGTGAGTGACCGCTGTTCCCTCTGTAACGTCCAGCGCACAGGTTCCTCATACAACTTTTTTTTTTTTGCTTTCGCATGTGGCGAACAGCCACCTTTCGTGCTCGACCCCGCCCGCGCGGAATCGGAAGCGAGAGCGTTGATTGCCAACCAGCAGGCCTGGGTCCACTTAGTCCAAGAGGAGGGCCAGGCCCCGGCGGTAGCATGCCTGGTCGCGACAACGCGAGAGTCAGACAATGTGGCGGCGGTCACCAAAGTCTTCA
>JBBPRP010000612.1:0-12306 GCA_038093135.1 Leccinum longicurvipes
CGACCCTAGGTCGACATCCAAGGCATGTCTAGCGCAAGGCCGATGCAACGCGAACGTACGTGGGTTCCACTTCCCGCCGATCGGTGTCTTTTCGCGGCGCCTGACGCTTCGCTCGAAGCACAAACCAGACCTGATCTTTTTTGGCGCGTGGATACCCCAGGCTATCGAGGAATGCTCGTAAGCGTCTTCTTATCTCGTTTTCTATACAGCAGATACCAACGTCCGCCTCGTCACGGATTTCGCGACGTCGAACGATCGGACAAACCATTTCTCATCGGGACCGCCGTTGCCACTTTTTCGGCTTACCAGTGAACAGGATTGCATCGTATCATTCGCAGAAACCAACTCGCCCCCGCGAGTTAGTCAAATACGCGCCCGAATTTGGGAAGCCTGTGCTGCTTCTCCACGTTGGTCCAATCTGGGCGGACGAACTTCTTTTTCTTCTTTCATCCTGGCACCGCGCTCATCACTGTACTCCAGGTGCAGTCGTGCAAGCACGGATCCGGTCATCGTCAACTTGCTAAACAATGGGATACACAACGTCCGAGGGACGGTGAAAATGATGATGCATAGCAGAAAGGGTACTTGTGATCGAGGATAGCGCTATCGGTAATAGAAAAATGCCATAGTGTGTATAGATTATTGCCCGTGTCCGGGCGAACGTAAGGAGAAAAGACAAGAAAACAATTCTGCTGGTATGTACAAGCCATGAGTAGATTTGATGCGAAACTAGGTAGGTTGAAGATGTGCAAAGATGACTACAAGCGGTGAATGCTGCTAATGGGTAAATAGTTGGAGAGATGTGGAGTAGATGTTATAGTAATGTGTGGAGTAAAGTAGTACGAATGCAAGCGAACAGCGACAGAGCAAGCGTAGAAGATATAGCACCTGGAGATGGGAGGTGGTGGAGATATGGTAATTTCATGGCGATATCGAGGGAGTGTCTTGATTGCGTGTGTGCGGACGGAGAGTGAGCCGGGGTGGCGGGGAAATGCATTTATACGGCGTCAACGGGAGAATCATCACGATCGTCATCAAAGTCCGCCCGGTCGCTGCAGGTAAAGTTGCCATAATGATCATGGTGTGCTACCCACATGGGCGGTCTGAGCTCGGACCAATTCCAATTTTGCCAGCGCTCGATGAGGGGGACGTTATGCTTCGGTAAAGGAGGACGTTGAGAGCGATTCAGGTAATCGAGAAACGCAGAGTCGAGTTCACGTACAACAGTAGAAGCGACGGTGGCAGACTTGGTCGGCAGATCGAGATCATCGATGTTCGGGGAGAACGAACGGTCTCTGCTAAAGACGTCGGGGGTGAGAGCGGTAGGACGATCGTCGTCGGGCGTAAGCGGTGGCGGGGTCGCATTGTCTCCGTCCGTAATGGAGGACGAAGCGGGCGACTTCTTGGCCTGTGACGTATACTTGTGCGTGGCGAGCCGAGTCAGCCGCCGCTTGTGGGTCACGGGCGTCGACTTACGATGTCTTTGGGAGCTCGCCGAGCGGCGCGCGCTACGCCGACCGGCTTGCGGAGGCAGCGCTCTCTGTGTTTCATCCAGTGAAACGGGTCGTACGAGCTTTTGGGGGAAAGCTTGATGCGGCTGGCACACCGCTTGCAGGTGACGAATAGCGGTCCGTGTACCTCCGCCATGGGGTCGGCACGCAACTTCTTCTCTCGGGCAAGTTCAGCGGCGGTTCTGGGTGGTGCGTCCGCCCCGCTGTGGTCATGGGTTAATGAGGGGGGGGAACGAAAGGCGGGGTTGTGCGCACGCTGTGAGGAATTTCATGACAGAACCTTTGTTCGGAGACCCCCTAGAGTAGCATCGCCGATGAGCGTCGGACGGAGGGCTTATGTCCAAGAAATAGCCCACATGTTAGTACACGGTTCCTTGGGCTGAGGGGGAGGAGGAAAGGGAGAGAGAACTCCCGGTGACCGACTCAGCGGATATGTTCAGAGAGTCGAAAAACGCGCGGAACAAAGGCAGCGATACGGTGAGCAGGTCGTCCACTTCGGAATTTACCGAACCCCGCATACCGCACGCAATGGGTCAGGCAACGAGAAGTAATACTATATACTATGCACACCGAAATCGTACAACGATGACCAGAAAAACAACGACGACGACCAGAAGAAATGTTTTCACGTAAAACCTACGCCTTCTCGGAACCCGCGAGTAAGATTTTGGAATGGTAGAAGGAACCACCCGAGCACATTCGACGCATCCCCTTCTGGTGGCTCGTAGGTCTCCTTTCGCGGTCGGTTTCTCGGGCGCGCGTCCTCCGCCGCTTCTTCTTCAACTTCTTCAACTTCCTCCTCGCGACCCCGCTTCACTCCAGCCTTCACTGCAGCGGGCGAGTGTTCGACAGTCACGGTCGCTTCCCTCGACTGGGTGTTCGAGTCCTTGCCTTCGCCTATGGCCGTGGGCGATCGTGGTGATCCTACAGAAGTATGCGAATCCGTACTCGATGTCGGAGGTGTGGGGAATGGCACGTGCGCTCTACGCGACGCGCGTTCGTGTGTGGTGATCGGTGCAGGGGTCCTTCTGTGCTCAGGAGTTAGCCTACCCGACCAATTGTACGACTCGTCTAAACAACTGACGGTATACATTTCTCCTTGTGCTCACCCCATAGAACCAGGCTGTAGTCCACCTCGCCCTCTAATACCACCACCGTCCGGCAGGTGTTGCACAGAACATGTCTTGGGGAGTATTCCCTCACCTGGGGATCGTTCAACAAGACAAACCTGCGTTCTGCAGTGGCGACACGGCTCGAGGGATTCAAGGCAGGCTTGGAGGGCGCGCGCCGGAGCGACCCGTTTAGCATCGGTTTTTCTCCGCATCGTAACTTGTGAACCTCCCAGTTACCCCCAGAATAGGCGGAGTGCAGCGAGAGTCTGATCCACTTTTGACAATATCGGCACAGAGCTTGGTGAGGCTCCACTTCTTCCACCTGCGGATCATCCTCAAGGAGCGCCCGTCGCTCTACCGCCGACCTCGTCTTCCGGGTGACAGGTAGGGAAAAGGATGCATAGGATTCATCTGCCTTGACACTAGCTGTGCGAGATAGCGAAGGTGACGATGATTCAGCTTCTTTCGCTTGGACGCTGGCTGTCGGAAATAGCAAAGTTATCGGTTCAACTTCTTTCACTTTGACGCTAGCTGTTGGGGATGGCAAGGATATCGGTTCAACTTCTTTCGCTTGAACGCTGGCTGTCGGGGATGGAAAAGGTATTGGTTCATATTCTTGCACTTGGATTTCGGTGTCTGGTTTTTTGGGTTCCTCTCTAGTGGTGTATTCGGATCGAGAAGTTGTCTGAGTCGTAGAAAAGTCTGCGGGGGCCGGTGATGGTGTGCGATCGCTCATGATAACGAGTGTATGCGGTCAGGAGGGAAAGTGGGGATGGAATATACAGGGGGTCCAGGACGATAGGATAGGACTTGAATCCTGTCCGGGTGGACAGTTAAATATGACCGTGTCCTCTGAGAGAGTCCACGACTGTCAGAGCCATTGTGTGTCCAAATACGGCCAAACTCGTTATCTCTACACGTAATGTACAAAATACAACATCTCCATCTCCACACATGAACCCCTGTGGTCAATCGAAACGTCCACAATGCACAATAGCTCTATCATATACACAACTAGAATGTGGACTGGGTTCCTGCTTACGAGGAACTCCCAGCGGCACTGCTCGGCGCGGAAGATGGATCATATCGCTCAGATGATATATTGGGCTGTGGAACATCGATCTGAGGATCGATAACCGGGTAATATGGGGCGCGTGGGTAGCCCGATGACGAGCCCTCACCGGGGCCCTGACTGGCATGCTGTGCTGCAAGTATGTGGTACGAAGACGGCCCGTACACACGAGAAGGAAACATCGCTGGTGTTATCCCAACCTGCGGAGGGATAGGTAGCTGCGGCGGAGGGATGAAGGGACGCGAGGCGCTGGTGGTCGATTCCGTGGAGGTCGGCTGACTTGCGCGGCGTCCTGAACCGTCCCCGTCGGAAGTATTATCTGCCTCTTGCCCAGCAGATCGATGAGAGCATTCGCCATCCAGCCCCTGTTGTACGCATGTAGAGCACACACGATCGACGCACTGATACCCTTTCCGGGCGCAGGTAGTGCATGGCCTGCACGCAGCAAATATTATCAAATGATGACGTGCGATCGGGGGTCACAACCACGTTACCTTACACCATCACAGCGAACTTTATCGCGTCTGAATCTGGATGAGACGACCTCGATCAGGCGGTCATCGAAATCCTCACCTGCATGTCGCACACGCCTACCAAAATTTAAGTCCGATGACGAGGCAGCACGACGAAATATACTCACTGCTTTCACTCGCGACCCTTGACCCCTTCCCTTCCTCTGGACGCTCACACATTCTTTCCCTTGGTCGGTGCATTGTCTGCACGGTCGTGCATCCTCACATTTGCGATTGTCCTGTCGGCACCCTTCGCATCGCAGCTTGACGAGCTTCGGTCCACGTCCGACATGAACACACTCTTCGTTCCGCGCAACGCACCGCGAACACGGTCGCTGATCATCGCACTAACAAGCCCCTGGCGATCCAGTAAATCCAAAGGCAGACAAGCACACACGCACCTTTTTGTTATCCCGACGACAGTTCTGACAAGCCAACTTGGCGCGCTCGCTCTTTTGACTCTTCCGAAGGACGAACACAGGCGGAGCGACATCGGAGCGCACCCCCGTTGCGACCTGCTCCTCCACGCACTCTTGCTCCATTTCGCGGCATCGCTGACACGGTTTACCGCCTTCGCAGCGAACGCGCGCTTTGCGGCAGCTCTCACACCCATCGATGCACTGATCGATGGTGTAACCCTTCTTGACGCATGCGCCACAGGGCCTGGCGATAAGGAACGGCAGGAAGAGAAATTCAATTACAGGTCGGTCTGTACGAACACGCAGGCTGCCTACTTTGCACCGTCACAGCGAATCTTATCGCGTCTGACATGGCCAGGGGGTTAAGACCGTGCCTTTAGCGAGATATGAGGAGAGCATACCTGCAGCTTGCACAGGCCTGGAGATCGGCAAGGAAAGGAAGGTGAGTTGGCGCTGAGATATCGTCAGGGGGACTCTCGGCAAACCTTAACAGCTCTTCTCGGCCATGCCGTCGTTATGATGTCGGAAACCGGGATCGGTGCTGGGTCAGGCGGCGGCTGAGAATCCATCGGGCACTTTGGTGGAGCTGAGCAAAGGAATGGTTGGTGGGAATTTCTCTCCTTTTTCTTATTATTTTCGATCTCAGCGAAAAAAATACATTTAATATTCGTACACCGTAGAACGAAATTAAGCTGCCTCGACTTGAACACTGAACAAGGAGGATAAGGAATCTATAACGACGAATGCAATGCCTTGACTATGTGGCAATAAGATATGGATGGCGTTTTTATTGGTAGACCGCAATGTAGTTGATCACCCACTGGGCATCTGAAACACAACATCAAAATCAAGATGGAGCACGTAATGTCAATGATCAACTAACCAACAAAGTTGGTCGCGTTCGCAACCATCTGAGAACACGTTCCAGGACAGCCAGATTGGCTATATGATGACCCAGCCCAGTTACCGCAGATGGTGGTATCAATGACGATCGAATGCTGATAGAAATTTGCAGCAATGTCGCACGTTTGCGAGGACCAGAACCCAGCTGGCGTACCCCAGTTTGACGGTGTGGGCGTTTTGTTGGTGATATCTTCAGGTATGCTAGCGCGAGGAAAGTGCCACATCGACATGCCAGTTGTCGTGTCCCACAGGAGCGCAAATACACCACCGCCAGCACCATTAAATCCATAACCAAACGAAGTAGGGTTAGGGTCGGAGATGCTGCACCCTCCGTCGGCAGTGGCTGTGCTGTAGCAATTCGTGCTAAGAGCATTGCCCGAGAACGCGCTGTTTGTGCTGTTCTCTTTGCTAAGCGTACATGCATTCGATGTTCCACTATGGAGAGTCATTTGATTGGTGGCCTGATTGTTGACACCCTCTATGATATCGATCTCTCCAGCCGTCGGCCACTGTGGTCCAGTAGTCTGCAGATAACAGAAAATCAGTCAATGTGAAGTATTCCAAATCAAGCATAACTACAAACCCAAATGCTGGGCCACGTGCCGCAGCCAACTGGCATGGCAGCGGCGTCCACAATAAACAGTCCACCAGTGTAGGTTTTCTTTGACGTGAGGCGGACACTATTGATATCAGTCAAATTAATCGACACGTAGTATGAGGAACGCAGCGAGATCTCACGAGTTGCGATTCCCGCCAACAGGGACAGTACTCGTGGAATCGACGGCAAGGACGGTAGAATTATCGCAATCGTCCACATATGCAAGTCCCTGAGATGTTGCGCTCTGCATACTCAGGTAATTCACGTTGCCGTCCGTGGGGTCTGGGCTGGTAAAGAAGGACCAGTCGCTAGAGAGTAACGAGTCAGTGCACGAAGGAGTGCAGGCGCAGGAAACATACTTGAAGAAATCTTCAGCTTGATAAAAGTCTTGGATGTCATATGTCTTGTTGCCATAGTTAGCCCGACGAGCAACGTCGCGGTGGCGAGATCTCGATGTAGTTCTATGAGCACCAGCCAGGGTACCCAACGGAATAACGGCTAAAAGGCTAAGGAAAAGAGCGTGCATGGCGAGGCGTGTCGTCGATGTAAGGAATGGAGTTGTTCGCAGAACAGAGCGTTGAAGCGAGGGCAAGGGCACAAAAATGAAATTAGTCGCCACTTATGTTGCTTTTCTAGTGGAACCACCGTGTCCACGCGGCAGCAGGTTCCAGAACCGGTGTGGTAACCAGCCCTGTGCCATGAATATAAGTGTGGAATGGAGATAAGTAAAGGTTATTGTGCCTCATTTCAAAGGAGTGTCCTTAAAGAGAAAAAGCGATCACATACACTGTAGACGTTCGATTTATCCACCTAGCCGCTTGAATTCATTTAACGGGCATCACAAACCACAGCTCCGCTCCCGGGTAAAGTCGCTTGACCATATCTGAGACCAACTCGGACCAAACCGCGTTGAAAAAAGCAACTAGGTTGTGGCTCTTTGTGGTAACCACAGGCTCCATCGCCAAGGTGATCAGTCTAAGTTAGCTCTGCTTGCCCATGAGGAGGTTCGGCACGGACCAGAAGAACGACACGTGGTTTTCTTCTTTGTCTTGAGAACAATCCGGACCAAACTGCACGATTACCTGATGGTGACGTCCACCCGAAGTTCGAACGACGCAAGGTGCTAATTTTGGACAAGGTAAGCCCTAATTTGGACGACACGCCTCCCCCTTATCTCCCTTTTTTTCGTCACAATAGCCATGCTACTTTACTTACCGCACGCATACTTATTCGCCGATTCCCTTCACAGCGAGTTTTGCACATTGAGGAAAGAAGCTGCTGTGCATGTGATATCCAGGAGTCCCAACAGTTTCCTCGACAACCTGGTGATTTGATACCCTTTGGTCTAAGACTCTGAATCATGATCCCACGTCGAATTTGATCCAACATCCCGCATCCAACGCATCGCTCGAAAACTCGAATACGACGCAACCCGCTCAATCACAAGATGGCATAGCTGTGTAGCACTGGAAGTAGGCTGCGAATTCCTCGAGTTCAAGAATTGAAACACGCACGTTCATCGCTGACATGTCAGTATAACCCTCCTTGGATAAGTTGCCTTTTCTTTTTGACGTACCACGATCATCTCACAAACGAGTGTTTCTTGCTCGAACGTGCCAGGCTCTAGCACCGCTCCTTCAATCAAGTCAATCTGTGGTTCATCATTTCAGCTTGACGACCCGTCCGTTTCTCAGTCCAATAAACCTGTCACACACAAAATTGGTACAGCATCAGATCCTATATCACACAAGCAGCTTCGTGATCACAGCAGATTGGTAGAGGGTAGTGCTTACGTAAAAGGCTACGATGAAAGAACAGCGGTAATATCCGCGAGCAACGTTCCATGAGTCCAGCGAGTACATTCTCGAAGTTAACATATCAGCTACGTCACGTTGCTATTATGAATAAAGGTGCGAGGATCCCTACAGTAGACTTTGAGTCGTTTAGATGTACCACTACGTATTCTGCATCGTCAGTACTAGTATAAGAGTGTAATCAATCTGAACAACCATAAAATTTGACATAACGATACATAAATTATATCTGATCCACCGGATTCAAATACTTAAATAAATGGAATAAACGACAGGGTGCGACCAGCACACTTTAATACGGCGGCACGATGCTATGATCATTTACTGATAGACCGAGACATAGTTAATTTGCCATTGCGCACCTCGAGGGGTGTCAGTGGAAAAGGATAATTAACTAGACGATTATCCAGACTCACCGGCAAAGTTGGTTGCATTCGCGACGATCTCGCTGCACGTCCCCGGACAACCCGAACTGCTATAGACACTCGCAGCTCCTGCCCAATCTCCGCAGATGGTGGTGTCGAAAACCATCTGATGGTCATGAAAATTGGAGGAAATGTCGCATGTCGAGGTACCCCAAGCTGCTGCTGGGGTGCCCCAGCCAGCGGGATCGGGATTCTGGTTGGTAATGTCCTGAGGGATGTTTGCACGGGAAAAGCGCCATATCCTTATGCCATTAGTTGTGTCCCACAGAAGCGCGAAGACACCCCCGCCAGCAGCATTGAATCCTGGACCGAACGACTTCGGATCGGGGTCTTGAATACCGCATCCATCGTTTGAAGTTGCTGCAGTGTTGCAATTGGCATTCAGGACATGCCCGGAGAACGTTGGATTGGTACTTGTAAGGTTGTTACGTGGCGAGGTGCTACCCGGCGTGGTGCTGTTCGTCGTACTGTCTTTTAGGGGAGTGGGAGTGGGAGTAGGGGTGCCCGACGGCTGACTGCTGCACGGCGGTACACTGCTGATCGGCGGCCAATTACCGGTAGGAGGCAAACTGCTCTTCGGAGGCAAACTACTCGTCGGTGGCAAGCTGCTTGTCAGTGGCTCTGGACTCGACCCATTGCCACTACTGCCGCTTGCTGGATCGACCTGACAGGTATATTCTGACCCAGTATGGAGTGTCATCTGATTGTACGTCAGACCGTTGACGCCCTCCACGACATCAATCTCTCCATTATTGGGCCATGATGGTCCAAAAGTCTGCAGTCGACAATAGATCAATCACGAAATTCGTCCAAACAAGACAAGGAAAGCGAACCCAGAAGCTGGGCCATACACCACAGCCAACCGGTATCGTAGCCGCATCCAAAATGAACAATCCACCATTGTACACCTTGTTCGACGTGATGCGAACACTACCAAGTTAATATTTATTAGTTCATCGATATGCAACCAAGAAAGCACGACGTCTCACGAATTACGTTGACCGCCGACGGGCACTTGACTCGTAGAGTCAACGGCAAGAACTGTAATGTTATTCTTCACGTATGCGAGTTGCTGTGCTTGCGCATCCTGCAAGCTTAGATAATTCACATTGCCGTGTGTGGGATCCGGAGCGGTAAAGAACGTCCATTCCCTGTGGGAGGCAGGTTCGCGAATGACATGGAGCGAGCACAGAGAGATACGTACGTCATAAAAGAATTACCCTGATAGAAATCCTGAAGAGCATAATTGCTTCCGTTTTGGGCCAAACGTGGCAGCAGATTCCATGAGAAGTCCTCAGCGCTGACCAGAGTACAGATGGAGACCGCGGAAAGGAGGCTAGAAAAACGAACTTGCATCGTCAAGTGCATGCAAAAAATAAAATAGAAAAAGAAATAGGTTAGATGAAGGAAGATCAAAGAGCAAAATTGAGCATCAATTTATACCGACTCACTGTGGGGCCGGGAAGAAGGCAGATCTTATTCGAACTTGTTCGGTTGACGTGGACCAGTTTGAAACCAATGTTTCACTGTTAGGATCAGTGATAGTAAGGTATGGGATCCTTTCGGCCCATCACGA
Source organism: Leccinum longicurvipes (assembly GCA_038093135.1). Taxonomy (NCBI): domain Eukaryota; kingdom Fungi; phylum Basidiomycota; class Agaricomycetes; order Boletales; family Boletaceae; genus Leccinum; species Leccinum longicurvipes. The sequence continues at coordinate 9,943 of JBBPRP010000612.1, forward strand.
AATTGATGTGTGGAGCAAGATGGATAGAGACATCCTTTATCATGCGATCTGACAAAGGATAGATGTCAACAGCCTTTCGGGGGTAGGAAACTGCCCACGATTACGGTTGCTTATCAAGTTCACGAACAAGGAACCACACTTCTGGAGCTTAGGTACCACCCAGCATCCGGCAAAATAGCGAATCGACCCAACCTAGGCGTTTTTCATTAGGACTTTTGTCAGCTGATATACATACATATGCGTGCGCTAAAGCAAGTAATACATCATTTCAGGACAGTTGCAGTGTCCAGCGAATGATTGTTTCACGAACCTTTTCCGGCTCGCAAACCCGCCCTGCTTGATCCAGTCCAAGATAGAATAATATGACCAAAACCATGTAGCTTCCTCGGCGTGACAGGTAAACCGGACATCTGCATCAGACTTGCCTCTCATCAAAGTTCCGCACGTTTCTGATGCGACAGTTGGACTGCAAGCGATACGCTCCACTGGCACCCGCACGAGGAAAATGTTCTAGAGTGTGAAACCAAACATAAAGGCCATTGTGTCGGGCTGGGCTCGAAGTTGTCAGCCGTTTGGAGTTGCATATTGAACGCTGAAGCACATTGAAAGTCGAACTACTAACCACGTGCATGACGTCATCTGAAAAGATTTGCGATAAACCCGTCTCGGTGCTTTTTCGGTCCATCGGGCCGATGACGGGTACAATTTGAACTACTTGATGGACTCACTGGTAATGATTCCTGTGAGTGAAAAGGGAGAGATTGTGTTTGAGCAGTCGTATTCCAATATCGAGCAAAAAAAACGTTCGTGGCATCGTTGTATGCACGTGCCAACTCGTTGTACACCAAGAATAATGGGTCGCCTAAAATTGTGTTCTGACTACTGTAAATATAGTCCCGATCTGTCCGGCAGTATATACACAATATTTTCTGATGCTAAGAGTCAATACAAACCGGGCGCTAGCCAGTCCTGCTGGTCATCTATTGATAGACGGCGATGTAGTTGATCCGCCATTGTGCATCTCGGATAACGGTCAGCACAAAGAGAAACGGCTGCAAGTACCAAAAAAAGACATCCCGGAACTCACTTTCAAAGTTAGCTGTGTTTGCAACCATCTCGGAACAGGTTCCCGGACAGCCGGAGCTGGCGTACGCACCCCCGGCCCAGCCACCACAGATGGTAGTGTCGATGATTATCTGATGATTATAGAAATTGTCCTGAATGTCGCATGTCGCGGCACTCCAAAACCCTGCCGGCGTACCCCAGTTGGCAGGTATGGGGGCTTGGTTGGTAATGTCTGAAGGGATATTCGCGCGAGAAAAGTGCCACAACGACATGCCAGAGCTGGGATCCCACAAAAAGGCAAATACGCCCCCCTGAACATTATTAAACCCAGGGCCAAACGAATTTGAGCCGGAGTCAAGGAAGGAGCATCCAGAATCGGCATTCTGCGTGCTGTAACAATCGGCGTGGAGGACACGGCCGGTAAACTGTTTTCCATTCGCCGTATTGATCTTGCAGGAATGCGACGTCCCGCTGTGGAGTGTCATCTGGTTGTTCGCCTGATTGTTGATGCCTTCCACGATATCGATCTCACCGCCCATAGGCCAGTTTGGTCCGTTGGTCTGCAGTCAATACAGTTCAGCAATGGCGTCCTTCGGTTGAAACAATGGAGGAACGAAGACGAACCCAAATGCTGGGCCATACACCACATCCGACAGGCATTTTAGCCGCGTCCAGGATGAACAAACCACTGTTGTAGCTCTTGTTCGATGTGATGCGAACACTTCCGATGTCACATCAACAATCAATCCATATGTCAACACGGGCAGGAGCGGACGCGGCGCCTTACGAGTTGCGATTTCCTCCGGCGGGGACATTGCTCGTGGAGTCGACGGCGAGGACGATGGCGTTGCCATCCGCGTATGCAAGTCGCTGGTCTTGCGCGTCCTGCATGCTTACATAATTCACGTTTCCATTCGTCGGATCTGAGCCAACAAAGAACGACCACTCGCTGCATGGGATGCGATCAGTGTACGAACGACAAAGGTACGAGAACGTGTGGATACGCACGATAAGAAACTAGATCCCTGATACCAGTCCTCGAGGCTATATGTCTTGCTCGAGTCGGAGCGACCTTGGTGTACGTGCGCACTGATTAGAGTACTGCACGGAATCGCGATAAAGAGGCTAGCGAAACGAATGTAGGTAAGAAAGCGCATGTAGAACAGAATGAATGATTCTGAATGAAGAGACTGTTGGGTTCCGGGGGGCGGACGAGGGGATTCAAGGGAGATCGAACGGCGTTTTATATCGAATCTTCTACAGATGAACGCGGTTTTGGGGCGAAGGCGTGGTGCCCCC
>JBBPRP010000613.1:0-12306 GCA_038093135.1 Leccinum longicurvipes
CCTTGGGGGACCTCGGAGCTCGGAGGCTCTGGAATTTTGTCGTCCTCCTCCTTTGGAGGCATCAGAAACGGGAGCCTAAGTGGAAAGCGGGATTACGCACGTCTGGTAACCGTTCCACGGTGGTAAAATCGATGTTATACTCTTGAATAATGCTCGGATAGAGCGAGTTGAAATCCATGACCAGAATAAACTTATCCCACAAGCCACGCTTGGGTTCGAACACTAAACCACCCTTGTACTTATCTCGTTTGTTCTTGCTGGTCTTGGTCCCGCCGCCCTCACCGTCTGCGTCGTCGGCTTCAGGCTCGACCTTGGGTGCTTTCTTGCCAAAGGTCTTGTCGGGGCAGATATACTTCAGCTTGTGGAACTCGTGAAGCAGAATGTATTCATTTCGCTCCGCACGTCCGCCGTTCAGGGTCTTGTTCCTAGAGAAATGGCGACCTTCGTTAGGCTTCGAGAGCATAGTAATAACGCGGCAAAGACTCACCACGCGTTCCCAGCAAGATTCGTTAACTGTCTCGTCAACGGTAGTATCTGCACCTTGGACGCGATGGCCATCTGGTAATGAGCATCAAGTTCGCAGTGCCGCACGAACGTCATCAGCATATCCGGCGAGGAAACGCTTCCGTCAAAGTATGCCGCAGTGTCGTCCGGGTCAATGTCCTGTCGTTCTGACTTGAGATGGGTCCTACACATTTCACCGAGGGACCATGTCGTGGATGAGATCATACTCTATGCAAAAACAATTAGCACAAAATTGCATGTGAAGACGATGGCGTACCCGTGCACCGTCGCTAGCAAGATCGCACAACAGCCTGCCAGATAGGAACTTGATATTGGTTCCTTGTCTTCCTATTGGAAGCCATTTCGCTCTTCGGAACCGTCCGAAACGAGAGAAGTGTTCCGTTTTCAGGTCTTTCATTCGTCCCAATAGTACATCCAGGGAAACGCCTAGGAAGTCGTGGCCCACCAAAACATCGGGGTCCGCTTTGAATAACACAGCTAAAGAGAGAACCATTGAGAACCATTCTGACATCTACGAGTAACCGACTACTTACAAAGAAGGCTGTTGAGCAGCACACGCTCATTCGGCATGGGTGATATCATACCCTTCCCGTTGACTTTGGCCCGGGTCTCAAAGTTGGCGGGGAATCTGTCCAGTGGACGTACGAATGTGTGTACTGAACAAGGTAATTGCTCTGGAGGAGTCGGGTCGTCCAATTGTACTGTGGACTAAAATCAGCATGTCTAAAAAGCATAGCATAGATCAAGAGTTACCATCGCGCCATACGCGTGCAGAAGCACAAACTACTTCACGCTTGTTTTCGCGGTGGTTTACCACTGTACGCACAGCTAAGCTCATGATGGTCAGGGGAGGTGGCTCCGGAGCGCCGTCCCCGATTGGGGTGACATCCTTTGGATCAGAGACACTGGCTTCGAGCTTACACCAAGAGATCTGGTGAGTTCCAAGTTAGCGACGAATGGAACAGGCCCTGAGTGTGACTACCTACACCTTGGTGTTCCACAGCAACGTTTTTTATTGTTAGCCAACAAGGTCCCATGATCTTACGCTTTAGGACGAACAACTCGAAGATGCTCGTGTTAGAACCAAAGATCTTGTAGATGTTTGGCGAACAAGCATCCATGGGGATTTGTGGTTCTGTACGATGATTAATTTTACGCACACGACGCATTGGCTCGTTACTCGCCTTCATACGAATACAAGACTTTCATCCATTCTGCCACCTTTGGAACGTCTTTATAGTCGAAGGCATACTTCCGCATTACCCAACGAGCCTTCCAACCTTTTATCCCTATTTCTTTGCGTATCCTCTCAAAGTCGCTGTACACATCCCCCTTCTCTGGTACGATATCCGTCTCCACTATCTCCACTTGGCCATCTTCGGTTTCCTCCTGGACGACACGCAGCGGTCGAGGTAGCACGAATAGATTGCGCTGGATTCCATGAATAGAAAGGCACGCGGACGCCCAAGTACCAGAAGTCTTGTCTTTAACTTTGCCGATAAGATACAGTTTACCGCCGTGTTCCAGATAGTCCAACCAAAACATGCGCAAGCTACCGTCCTCCTCGAGGGCATTAACGGACGTCTTGGAGGAGAGCACAGACTTGGACCCCAGGTTGTCATCGGAAACCACAGTGAGAGAGTCATACACAGAAAGCCACGATGGATCTTCCATCTTCGCCGTCTTCGTGCCATCACGAACAGGTTTAGAATCGGTTTTGACTGTAGGTGGTTCCTTCTTGATGGGAACAGTGGGTTTGACATCGATATCGTCGACATCCATGAAGTCATTCATATCGATGTCCGAAAAGTCCATGGACGCGTCTAATATATCCTCGGAACCGCTGTGAACCTCCAACTTGCCCATGCGTTCGACAGCAGGCGCCACCACCGATGGGCCGTTGGCTACACGCGCCTTCTTTTTCGGGCTCATCATTGACGTGTAATCTTCGAAGTCACTTGACGGCGGGTTGGACGAAGGGCCATCATCCAGGGCTCCATCGGAAGAGTAGTCATTATAGGGATCGGAGATTTTCCGGTAGGGAACTGGCGAAGAGGAACGGTCCGGCACGAGGTCATCATGATCCAAGATGGGCGAAGGCTTTCGTTTCTTCGGCCGCACAGGTACTGGAATAGGCGCCGCGTCAATTCCTCCCAGCAGATTGGCCATGAAATCTTCTTCTTGCTCCGCCGATATGGTAGGACGGTACGCGCTTATGGAGGGCTTGGGGACCGGCGGAGGTGCCCTGGCCTTGGCCTTTGCTTTCGTGGGTGCCCCATTCCCCTTTTTCTTGGCTATTCGGCAGTCTAGGATGGGGACGAGACCAAAAATGAGAAGGATACGTACAACTCTTGCGACTGCGTAGATCCTCTTCCTCATCGTCTTCCTCGTCAGCATCATCCTGACCTGTCCAATCATCCATGCCATTGTCCATGTATCCGGCGACGCCATCGTCCACGACAAAATCGTCCCTTTGGAGTCTCCCCTTGACGATGCTCTTGTACTGTTCTTCTGTGACCTCGTCGTACAACGCGACGTCCTCCTCGGGCTGATCGACGCGTCAATCCACGATCGAACGCGAGATGAACTATTCGCACCTTCCACTTCCTTGGTCCACCCTCCCGAGCGCGTTTATACTCTGCAAGCTTGTCGACGTTGCCTTTTGTTCGTCGTGACCGTTCTGCCATCGTCGTCGTCGTCGCGGACGCGGGCGATGATTCGCCACAAGCGCGTGCTGTTTATTTGAACTCCGATGTTCGCGGAGATTATAATTACATAAGCACTTGGCATTTAGCAGCAAAGTAGTAACGTCAGTGAAAAATATGTTGCTATCGGCGGGGCTGCTTCTGGCTCGTCCAGGATGGCGCTCGCTCTCGTATCGAGTGCAAGTGCAAAGACGACTCGGCGCTCTTCGTGCCAATTCTTCTCTTCCAAAGTTCGCAATCCCACAGAGTGAACAATCGAAATCACCCGCCGCGCCAGAGACTTCAGATCAGAAAATCCAGCTTGACCCTTCCACCGAGCCCCGTCTGGCCATCGCATTCACATGTACGGCCGACGGGTGTAACCACCGCTCAGCACACACTTTCACCAAACGTGCGTATGAGCGCGGCATCGTTCTCATCCAATGCCCGAGCTGCAAGAACCGGTACGACATGCGTTTTGTTTCCTCTGATCAGTCCTGAATCACCACTCTCCGTATTTGAACAGGCATTTGATCGCCGACAATCTTGGCTGGTTCAAGGATGATACTCAAGATGGCAAACTGAGAAATATAGAGGATATTTTGCGCGTCCGAGGCGAACGTGTTCAAAGAGGTATCATAGAAGTTTCCGATAGTTAATCCCGGTGAGTTTGTACCCGATACTACAGGGCTCTCACCAATCCTATCTCATAGTATTCTACTCATAGGACCATGTACCTTATATGTTGCTAACTTAACCGATTTCCGCGAACGCAGTCCATACAGTCAAATTCTTCTCCCTCAAAGAAGACACCACGACCGAGGCTGATAGCGGTGACGATAATACACTCCGTTAACCTCGGTAACCACTGAGTCCCGCAGCTATCTCTACCAATGACGACTTCGTAGATAATCTCGCACCAAAAGTACTAACCCCATGCTAGACTCGCGACTGAGCTGAAGATCGACGTTTCCCAACTATCGTGCAGTCAATGATACCTTGAATACAAACCTAATGAAAAATCAACAAAGCTAATAAAATCCTAGCGTACAGCGAACCCCCCTCTCCCAAAAACAAAACAAAAGAGCAAACGACAAAGCGAATTTCGTAAAGTAAAAAAAGGTCGGTGGAAATGTCGAAGTCCGGGATCATAAATGTTAAAATCTTTTGATACTTGTTGTAATATCAGACGCAAAGAGGTCGCTTCACCGCGACCCTTTTGCACGGTTCTGCAATCCTCTTCATCTTCTCCATATTTTCCGTTTCGGAGATCCCTTGCGTCGGCAGAGCAAATTGGAAAGGTTGGGGTTGCTGAGGGATGAAGCCAGACTGAAAGTGAGGAATGAGGGTCTTTACTCTGCGTTTTCCCTCCAAGGCAGTCATCGATTCGTGCCGCGCACGGTTCTCTGCCATGCAGCCTGCATTCCTTGGCTTCGAGAACGACATCTCCACCGCACGAGGGCCCGTCTTCTCGACTGCCGAGACCGCCGCGTCGTACACCCAAACGCTGGTCGACATCGGACCGCTGATGGACTTCCTCCGGCCGATGCACCTCTTCTTCAATGCGCGACTGGTCTCCGGCTTCGGGGGCACCGCTGGTATTGCGAGCGAATACGACCGCCTCTTCGTCGTCGTCGGCTTGGACTTGGGCGAAACGCCGAGCGCAGCGCGGATACCGCTCCTCTTCTCCCCTCTCTCCTTCACGTTCGCCGTTCCCTCTCTAGCAGCGTTCTGATCCCTCTCCGCCAAGGGCTTGAATTGCGACTTGGACGTTTCCAGCGCACTCTGGACCTTTTCCGCCCATTCATCCAGCTCATACAGTTTGTGGAGCATCAGCTTGAACGTGAATGGGTAGCCTTCGCCGAGCGGAAACGTCGGGTTCTCGGCCGCGAATGGCGAGGGCACACCAGCGAGGCTCACGTGGCGGGACGTCCGGACCGGCGTGGAGGGGGCTTGTGCGCGTCTAGCGTGTTCGTCGTCGCGTAGGGTGCGCAGCGAGAGGACCGCGGACAGATTCTTGAGCATGGGAGCGAACTCTGCGGGGACTGCTGCGATATCGTCCGCAGAAATGAGTTCGCTGGCGTCCCCGGTGAGAGCCCGGGTGCGTCGGGTCGCAACGCGTTCGAATATATCAAAGAGACGGGCAAACTCTGCAGTCTTGGTGTTGGTTGGGGTGACAGAACTGAACGACATTATTGGTGGGTTAATTTAGTGATGGCTTGAATGCGAGTTGGATGGGGGTGATGATGGGTGCCGACTCGGATGGAGGCGAGGACGATTTGCTCTCCGAGGGGATTGGCCAGTTGCCACTGTTCGAAGGGAAAGCCTGAACTTGAACCCATGCCATCCTTATATTATACCCATTCGTTGTCTTGTGGTCTTTTGTCGCCGACCCTTGCGGACTTGCAGTGGACAGATTGTGGACACGGTTGCTGCCGAGTGGCTCATAACCTCGAGATTATCGGTTTATTGTTCCTCAGTAGCTGTCCACACTTTGGCACGCGAATATCGCCAAATACGTACTAAGTACCTCAAGACTTCGGACCACTCCTGACGCATCCGACTTGTGATACCGAAGTGACTCCAGCGCCTCGTGGCTCTGACTCTGTTGAGGTGGACTCAACAACGCTGCTGCTGTGCTTCTCAAGTCGTCTGTCGCTTACCGGCGAGCACACCGATCACCAATATCGATGACATTCCTGTACGTCACCGCGTCACCTATCACAAAGTCACACAGAGATAAGCGAAAGGAGAAGCATGGTATACAGCGTGTCATAGGGTCCGAGGACAACAGAACCCAACGAGCTAAGTATCTATTGGCAGGCTCCGCGGGCGATGCTTTGTCCGGGTGGCGCCGACTACTACCAGGGTCGCCTTCTTACGCGCACTCTCCCGCCACTACGAAGAATGTATGTCTTGGTCGCCCTTCGCCAATCGCCGATCCTTTTCTCGTCCTTGGAAGGAATCTTTGATGGGAAAAATGAACTCCAGCCGATTATTCTTAACGACTTGAGCTTCCGTGCGAGCGCCAAGCTTGCTTCCAGTTCGCGTGTACGCACATCGGCGGCAGAAATCACGATCGAGCAGTACGGACACATCTCGGGACCATGAGGAAATGGTGGTACCTCGTCAAACGCGACTCCTGGACTATTCGTATCTTCTTCATCTTGCCTGTAAGATACATGCTCGGAGGGGGATTCTGATTGACTTAGAACCGTTCCCGAGGGTGCCAAGTTGTGATTCTGATCGGAGGTAGTAGCGTGAAGGAGGCGCAGATGACTTCTTGGACTATCGTAATGGTCGATATGGTTCTCGAGCATTTCCTCGTCCGAGAGAAATATTCCAAGATGAAGGTCGGTCAACTTGGTAAGTGATTTCAATGTTTTCGCGAATGCGTTCTGCGAGAGTGTTCTGATAATCAAATAGTAGCGCGCAGAAAGACGTACTGTTAACGATTCCACCGTAGGAAAATGGTTAGGGATGGGGGAGTGGATGACAGTCAAAGAGCTATCTTCGAAGCAGGCCCAGCAACAAGATACATCAAGATGCTCGGAACAGCTGAGATGGAGGGATGTCAATCCTTGAAAAGCCTCGGAAACCATGCTCAAGAGGGATACATCAATGCGCCATAAATCCGTGAGCGTCAACGAGGTGAGGCGAGTAATCGGTGAGTTCATCAAGGGGTCGACGAATATCTGTTCTGAGCGAATCTTCTGCGTTGATCTCGCCTCTGCTGTGAAAGAAATCTGGAGAGCCTGCAAGCTACACATAAGAGTTGGATTCCAAGGCGCCTTTGCAAGATCTCCGGACTGTGCTGTTAAACTCCTAGATGCGAGCTAAAGAATCCATCCACAGCATATATGCGCTCTGCTTACTTTACCCAGTGGAACCCTGCGCATTTCCATGTGGTGTTACTTCGCGACAGCATGGATATATGCATCTTCAAGAGGGACCTAAGCTGCTGTGCAGAACATATCTTCAAAGAGGTCATGTATCTCCGCAGGGCGATCATCCGAAACTGGGAATTGGCTTCAGAAAAGGCTCTGAGAGGACGAAACGAACCATATCGTCGATGGAAAAGCTCTATAATGTATTCGATCAGCTCGAAGGGGAGAGTATGTCGCTTCGAGATCACATATGGTTCCTCCGGGGGTGGAGAAGTGAACCTATGCGAGGAAGGAGAGGAAGGGAAGAAGTTGAATATGCTCGAGTCATCAGAGGGGTCCATCGTCGACGAGAAAGAAAGAAACGCGTCGAATGTCATATGCGCGCGACTCTTCTTTATATCTTATCTTATGGGTCACGTGTTTCAGAAATCTCGAATCACGTGGTTTTCTATTGATTGACGTTACAAAGAGCGTGTCGAAGACGTTCAGTAAATAACCACTAACGGATGAGTGGCCCAAGACCGCACAAACCCTCAAAACAAGGTGGGGACGCGAAACACAAAACATTGAGCCCGTTTCACGCTCTTCAGCTTCGCGTGTTCCTTAGCGCCGCAGAGGATGTCGAGGCGGACTCAGACACCATCGAGGACCTCTTGGACGGACTTAGCGAGGACGTTTGCACTGAGATGACTGAGTTTGACAGTGATTCGGAAGCCTCAGATACCGAGGACCTTTCTCTCCTTGTACAAGAACAATCCACTCCTCCCGCAGTAGTTGCTACCGCAAGCCCTGTGGACGACGATCTCGACACTGCCGAGATCCGCGCATTGGAAGAAGAAGGCAGGTAAAGGCGATGGTTTCCGAACTGGGTTACCCTCCGCTGTTACACTCGGTGGCGCGTTATGTCATACTCATGGGTACATACAGCTGTGCAGGCCTGGACTAAGGATGAAATCCGGAAAATGATGCACCATCTCAAGGAGCGCGGTATGTCATCTATTAAGCAACATGTCAAGTCCGTGGCTCACCGATGCCAGGAATGAGCTCTTTCATCCGGGAATATGTCATGGCTCAAAACATATCCATTGTTAAACTGTTGTTTGCATTTGGTATTAGTTTGGTATGTCGGATCATTCTTCTCTTCTTCGCATTCGAACATCCTGCATAGTGTCCAGAACTCAGAAGTAAGCGCCATAAGACGCTGTTGTATTTCCTTAGGGTGGCAATGTCAAGAGAGTGAGTTGCTTGTCAATGTGTTGGTAAATCTCCTCGACTAAAGTCGACCGGCTAGACTGCATCTAAGAGAGAAGCTTCCGCAATACAATACCATTTCTGATGCGATTTCTCTTATAATCCGTTCAAGACGTATCATGGTGTTGAGTGGTGCAGGCATCAGTACGCGACTTTCCTCTTAAACAGCGCCTATGTCCCTGAGAATCAACAGGCGTCTCTTGTGGCATTCCGGATTTTAGGTCCCGCAACGGACTTTATGCGACGCTGAAGCAGAAGGGCGAATATGACCTAGACGACCCTCAGCAAATGTTCGTCATCCGTTCTCCGTGGTTAAGCCGATGTCTCTAACATCTTTCAGGTTCGATATACGTTATTTCAAAGACAATCCCAAAGGTGGATTTGCAGTTTCTTCCCTGAGTCGCTCTAACCATTCTTTCTCCATGACGCCCCATTGAACCAGTATTCTAGTGAGTGCATGTTTTCGATCGAATGCTCAAGGACGCTATTGATGCCTTTCTCAAGCTCTTTCGCAAGGTACGACCTGAGTGCCATGTACAACCAAATCCTGAGAATGTTGTCCAAGCCAAATATATCCTTCTAATTTTATACCCTCCCCTTGCCACCGATTCATCAAACTCCTCGAAGACAAAAACAAGGTACTGTTTTGCCCAATGTCACGTATGACCCTAAACAGATTATGTTCTTGGATCATCGTAGCTCCTTCGTGTAAGCACACATTCAACCTTGTTTATTTCAAACGTCCAGTGACCAATCAAACTGCATGCAGAACTACACGCAAAACATCGACACACTGGAATCTCTCGCAGGCATCACGCGTGTCCTGCAATGCCACGGCTCGTTCAAGACGGCTTCATGTCTTCAATGCCGAATCAAGGTACCAGGCAAGGAGATCGAACGGGAAATCCTCAACCAGCGTGTACCGTACTGCAAAGTATGCTTGGAAGCACACAAGGCTGCGGAAGCCCAAAAGTCAAAACCTACAAGGAAGAAGAAGAAGAGGGGCAAAAAGAGGAACGAATGGGACGACGATAGTGACGAGAGCGACGATCTGCCTGTGGGCATAATGAAGGTATTATTCCGTGCGCTATCGATGGAGAAGTGTTACGACCCCTTTCTGGTAGCCCGACATCACGTTCTTCGGGGAGAAACTTACGGACGACTTTGACAATGCGCTGTTGGATGACCGAGACAAGGTGGATCTCTTGTTAGTCATCGGCACGTCTCTCAAGGTCTCTCCTGTGTCTGAGATCCTGTGTGCGTTAGACCGTTCCGAGGCCTTCCTGTCTGCTGACTTTCTCTGAATGGTACAGCACATTTACCACATTCTGTACCACAGGTGAGTGTACACTTGATCAAGTAGACACGTGCCCACCTTCATTCTTGTTAGATTCTCATCAACAAAACACCAGTAAGGCATATCAACCCTGATGTACGTCACGCAGGTTCTCGTATCTCCTCAAAGAACTCACGTTGAGTTATCATGTTTCAGATTGTCCTTCTAGGTGACGCGGACGAGATCGTGCACCACTTGTGCGAGCGTCTGCGATGGGAACTACCTCCTCCGAATCCCAATAGTGGACTTCAGGTACCTCCACCTCAGACGACCGGGAAGAGAAGATCGAGCGAAATGATGGGGTGGTGCGAGCCCGAGAGGGTCCTAGGAAGGTAATGTACATTGTGCCAGCAAGTTTGACAACTTACTGACACAGAGACAGTCATATCTGGTTGTTCAGCGGCGCAGAGGGCGGCAAATGGGTGGAGGATATAAGGGAGAGATACAGCAATGGCACGAGCGAGGCTTCTGGCGAGTCGAGAAACCATTCAGAACGCGAAACCAAGAAAGCGAGAGTCAGTTGACACTAGTCGGTGAATCTGATGGACATTGCTATGCATCTCAGACGATTTTCCCTATCCACCCATATAAATCAAAGAAAAAGAGGTACATCAGAATGCCGGTTCACACTACATGTTAGGGTAAGTAAGATGGTATTATCGTCCCTGGCCCTCGAAGAGAACCTCCCCGTTTCCCTGTACGGGTATAGTAATCTTTGCTAATGAGCTCCGGCTCTGTTTTGCGGAATGCCGTCCGCTTCTCGGCGGCACCGTAGCGAAGTCAGGTAAATGTGAAGATGTGCCGTTGGGATGTGGTTCCAAGGAGGACATGTAGAACTCTTCGTTGTCGTCCTCCTCCTCCATGAACGCTGGATCATAACCAGTAGGCACCGTGGAATGCGGACGCCAATTCCGAATCGAGTTAAAAGTGCCCTGGCGTAGATGCGTCGCATACGAGTACAGTAGAAGCGCAAAATATATCTAGCATGCGCGCAATGAACCAGGTCAACGACCGACGCTAACAGAGTTGGAAATGTGCTTCACCTTTGCAAGCCAAGATAGGACGATCACCGCGGCAGCAACACCCTTTTCTTCGTGCCAAAGAAGTTTGGCAGCTATAGCCAACTGCGCGTCGGACATGGTATGATTCACCCCGGCGACTTGTCGAATCGCCTCTTGCGCAGCCGAGTTGGTCACCCGTCGACCATCATGTGGCGTATACGCCCACCACACGACGGCGAAAAAGAGTGTCCAAGCTGTCGAAAACATGTGATCGACGAAAAAGAGGTGTGCAAAATAGAGCGTTTGCTTGGCATTTTCCTTTTTGTGTTATTCCACCAAGAAACGCGGCATGAACAGCAGAAAAAAGTGAGATTTGAGTGACACGAGAACGGAGAGTGGGGCGGATGAAGGAGACTGACCTCCTTGATTGCATTGAGTCCCCATCCGAGTGCGACCAGGCCGAGGAGGGAGTATAGGTATAGGCTGAGCTGCGCGAACGAGCCACCTGCGCCCATCAGGACCGAAATGAGACCATAAACGCCCGCTGCCTTGTTAAAGAGCTGAACGGACGGAATGAGCACTCCCTCTGGGAAGAGAGGGCTACGAAGGAACACAAACTCACTGCGAAGAGGAGCGCGATGGTGACGCCGGTCTTGAGGTCGAGGACGCCAAGAAAAGTAGATACGGGCCAGAGCCGCCATTCAGGACGAAGAATCAGTTTCATATGCAGTCATGTACCAAAGGAATGAAGTCGTAGGACGAAAGCTGTGCGTGGTCGGAGGAAGGAATGTGGTGACAGATGCCTGACTAAGCAAATCATTGGACTAGCGACTTCCATCAACGTGCACGCCAGGATATCAACTAGACGGCGATACGCATTAAGCACCGATATGTACATACAGGATCCGCTGATCGAGCGGAACATCACCAACCAACGAGTTCATCGTCCTCTGCAGTGCCAACGCCGCTCGAGTGTGGTCCAGTCGACCAGTTCCATCCAACATATTCTCGTAAAATTTGGACACGATTTTGTTCGTTTCTGCATCGTCCACCGCCCACATCGTCCCAATCACAGACCGGAACCCTGCAAACTGTATCGCCGAAGCCAGGTGAATCACCTCGTCTGGACTCTCCTCGCCCCCCACCGTCGTATGACAAGCAGACAGGTAGGCAAACTCCGGGTTCTCTAACTCGCATCCCATGATCCGTTCCACCGTGAAGTGGCCGTCGTGGAGCCCAAATGCAGAGTCAAAGGGTTGCTTCTTGTTTGGGATCCCGTGACAGGCAAAGTGAACCCACTTGCTCCTCCTCAGCTCCTGCGAAACTTGAGACATAGTCGATTCTGAACCATCAAGGCGGGCGAATCTCACAAGATCCTGGATACGCTCAGTGACGATGGCTAGTTCACTGCCAACGGAGAGGAGCTCTGTTTCACCTTTGGCACTCGCCTGACCTACAGCAAGGAAGCGCTTCTCGTCTACCAAAGGCGTCCCTGATGGATTATTCCGTCTGGCACGGATGAGGGCAGTCAGAGTGGGCGTGTAAGACGAGATGTACAAATCGGAAAAATTCCTTTTGCCCTTCCGATACGGAGCGGCCGCGTGCAACGGCAGAAGACAGAA
>JBBPRP010000614.1:0-12297 GCA_038093135.1 Leccinum longicurvipes
CCAGCAACCAGAACAAGTCAGTCTTGTTCTTGTTGGAATTCCCTCTGACAACGACTGCTCCTTTCTAAGTCACGTTCACATTTAGGTGTGCCAGATACTGTATAGTGTCATTGGTCGCCTTCATCCTCCCTCTTGACTACCCTTCCTCCCCTCTACTCTTCCTGACTACCCTTCCTTCCTGACTACCCTTCCTCTTGCCTTCCAATGCATGGCAGTGTATAGGGCACTGTGTGAGATGACCATTCCCTTGGTCCAGTTGATTTCAGGGTTGTGGCATTTCAGCCAAGTATAGCCAAGGATCATTTGATTCTTTTCTAGATCTGTCACCTTGGCTGTAATGCGTTCTCGGTGTCCCTTGTATTCCATAACTAGTTCTGTGGAGTGGGTAATTCTTCCTGTGGAGTTCTTTGTTCCGTCCACGTTGTAGACTGATATGGGGTTACGTAGGGCCTGCAAGGGCAAGTTTGCCTTAAGGGCCCATGTTTTATCCACAAAGGTCATGTTAGCTCCGCTATCTAGCAGGGCTTCTGCTTCTATGAATTTAGATCCTTTCTTAAAGGGTGCAATGTGGACTTTCATAAGGATTTCTTCTTTGGGTTGTACACTTCATACAAAGATGTCATCCGGGGTTTCACTATTGGTTTCATTTTTGTTAGAGGAATTAAGCACCGGTATAACGCTCCGGCCAAGCCTTGGTTGAGTCAAGGTCCCCTCGATTGGCGAATAGACATCATCATGGGTAGGGTTGCTTATTTCATCCATGGATAATTTACTGAAATGATTGCTGTTTTTGGAGTTTTCTGTTTTTCCACCCTTGGAGCACCCGGATAAGTTCCGCGTGTCTAAGCTTTTCCCAAGAAATGGTCATGATCCCTGAACCAGGCAGAAGCCTCTTCTAGGGTCATTCCCCTTATTGCTGCCGTCCAATTCACTTCCTTATTGGATATAGGTTTAGGCGGTTCTTCACCGTCTTGTGGCCATGTGGTGGCAGTTCTAACATCTCGACTGCCTCCTTTACGGCATGTCAATTTGTGCTTTCCGCCAATCCATTTGCAATCTGGGCAACAGAGCACTGGTTTCTGGCAATCCCTGATGAGGTGATTGCCTCCACAGTTGAAGCATTTCTTTGGTCTGCCAAAGGCATTGATCTCCTCGAACTCCTCGTGGATTTCGTTTGCCTGGCATGACCCCCTTCTTTGTTGTAGGTCCATCCTCCTCTGACGAAATCTACTGCTTCTTGCACTGCTCCAATTGCACAGACTATTGGTAAGTATTTGTTCAATTCAGCCGTTCTTTGACCAGTCTTGAATATTTGTTCTATAATAGAACATTTGATGCTTACTTCCAGGATCTGTACTGCCTGGGAGTCTTCAATGTTAGCTCGATAATAGATGGCTTCCCATTTGATTAGGAAGTCGTCAATACATTGATCACCCTGTTTCAGGCTCTGGAGCTTTGTTCTGGCCCAGTCTTGTTGATTGGTGTACCTGAATAAGGCTTCTACATCTGTGACCATTTGGTCCCATATGTAGGTTTTCCTGCAGCTCATGTGGACTTGGGCAAAAGGTCCGGCCTTAGGTCCCTTCATACAAGAGAGCACTGCTACCACTGCCTGGTAGGAGTGCTTAGGTACAGTGGACTCATTGATTTCCAACCAAGTTCGGATCTTAGCCCACCATTCTTCGAACTTGGTGGAGGTTCCATTGTATTCGCCAGGGTTGGCACATACTTTGACCCTTCTGCCACCTTTGGCAGGTTTTGTACTTTCGTCGTCATCCTCCATGGCTAGGTCTGATACTTTTAGTTGGAGGACGTCAATTTCTTGTCTTAGTTGGTTGACTAGCTTTGCGGTTGAGTCCACTACTTTGTCTGCTCCATTGAGTGCTGATGAGATAAAAGAAAATTCTGTGTATAGGGTTTTTCTGGCATCGGAGGTATTAAGATCTGCCCTGACATCTTCCAGAAGTCTCTTGAGTGCGTCAGACATATCTTAGATTGCATCGATTTCTTCTTCTGTAAGTGGGGCTAAATCGACGTTGTTGTTTAGGACTTCAAAGATGTCCCAGACTTTTTCTTGGATCTGTTCCTCCGATTCTCCTTGTTGATGTAAGACCCAGATGGTGTGATCTCTGACAAAGTCGTTCAGTTCCTGCTGACACGAGAAAGGGTGGTACTCATTATGGGATGCTGGGCCTTTGAAATGTAGCTGTTGTACGGGGTCCCAGTCGTTCCAATCCTGAGTTCCTTGGTCAACGACTTCTGTTGCCATGGGAAATGCTGCATCTAGAGCGGTGTTGGTTTCCTTGTCAATTTTCCATGTGGCGTTATTTGGATTGTAGTCATCCCAACCTTCTGTGTCAGAGTCTGCCCAATCAGCATCTGGCCAACCTTCCCAGGTGTTCTCGTCGCTTGTTTCTAAGACTAAGAGAGCCTTGAGAGGGGCGTCGTCTTCTCTGAGTGTGAACTTGTATACTTGTTGTTTACAAACAAGTTCAAAGGTAAAACCTTTCCTTTCTACGCACACTCGGTGCAAGATTCCTACTAAGTAAACAAGAGTGGTGATGTAGCAAATTCCTGTGACAATTGCGAGAGTGACAAGAAACATATATTCAAAGATTTAGATAAAATTGAAACGAGGGCGGAGGTATGGCCTTGAAAAGACCAAGAGAACCAGACTGGAGGGCATCCAGCTAGGGCCTTGGGGTTTATATACTATTCTACTGTTTGTACATATTTGTACATATTATAACTATACATGGTAATATTACATGATCCTTCCGGAGGCTATGTATGTATTTGAAATGATCAGTAAGCGACTGAGTCATGAAAAGTCATGGTCAGTCATAAATCCTGTGTGCAGCACAGGTATGCATAGCCTTGCATAGGAATGCGCAGTATAAAATGGAAGAGAAGCGCATAGCCATAGAATGGAAGTGTGCATAGCCGAGATAAGAGACATGAGACAGGCATATGTTTGCCATGAGGCATAGATAAGCACAGCCTTCGGGTAATAGTTTACCCGGTAGTGTTAGTGCGGCATGGAGTGGTGAATGGGTCATAGCTGTTGAGGCTGTGGCGTGAGAAAAGGGACTTAGTACCTTTTTGTGTTGCGATGAGATAGGGATAAAAATAGAATCATAACAGATGAGTCATAGCTGTCAAGGCTATGGCATGAGAAAAGAGACTTAGTACCTTTTCATGTTGTGATATGATAGGGGTGAAAATGAGATTGTAACACCACAGAGGATTCCTATAGAAACACAAGACACTATTTGTATTGGAGGAAGCACAAATATGGATGAAAATAATCACTGCACATCATGATACACCAGTAGCAGGACACACCAGAGCTGCAAGAACAGTGGAATTAATCCAACATTCCTACTAGTAGCCAAAAATACTCATCTACTTCCCATCAGACATGTTATACTGATGAGCTTTCCTCCCAGACGCTATCTAAGTTAGGAGAGGACACTATAGAGGAGGTTGTATACAATGATGTTCAAAGAAACACAAATGGTACCTGGAAACATGGTTTAGACTCCATAGATTTTGTAGTCTGGAATGGCTCATATGTATGTACCTGATGCGGATGATTGGAATGACAATTACATATGATTGGAGCCTTGACAGCTTTGATTATGGTTCTGCTTATACATGTGTCAACACTAAATCTAGTGTCTGATCCATTGATTTCATTAAGAATCATTGGTTAATTGACAGTGGATGCACTGATCATATTACTCCTTTTTAGGAAGATTTTACCCTTCTTGGGGATCATCGTAAATACATATGCACATGTGGCTAATGGTAAAACGATTGAGATGATTGGTCCTGGTACCATCATATTACAGTAGCCTTTTGGTAATCAAAAGATTATACCAATTACTCTCATTAATGCTTGGTATTTGCCTGAAGCCTCCCATAGACTATTGTCCACTAATCAATTGGCAAACCAAGGTTATAAAATTGAGATTGGAAAGAATACTAAGATTTTGGACCAACAGGATCACCTGGTTATCCAGGCTTTCGCTTCATCACCAGATGACATCCTCCACTAGTTTAGGTCTACTATGATCACTCTGGATAGAACTAATTTGACTTGTGGCATCAACATTTTGGCCACTGCTCTCAAAATGCAATGTGATATGCATCTACTCATACTAATGGATTTCCTTCCCACCTTTCTGGTGGAGCCCCTGTACTGTGTCCAGGCTGTGCCCTTGGTAAAATGCATGAGAGATCCTTTGGTGATTCATCTAAGAGATCTTCTCAGATGCTAGGCCTGATTCATTCTGACCTTGTTGAGATGCCTAAGCAGTCCCAATCTCATGCTAAATATATCCTTACATTTATTAATGATTGCTCTTCATTTGCCTTGTTGGCATTTTTGTGCAACAAGAGTGATACCACTACTCATTTTAAGGAACTTGTTGCTTTGCCTAAAACCCAGACTGCACTCCATCTTACCTCTATCCATTTAGATTGAGGTGGAGAATTTATGGCAAAGGAATTGCAGTCATTCTTCACATCCAAAGGTATTGAGCATCAAAAATCCATCCCTCATACTCCTCAACAAAATGGTTGAGCTGAACAATTTAATTGTATACTCCTTGAGAAGGCACAGGTGTTACATGAAATGTGACCAACAGTTTCAACACCAATGATGAGAATCTCATGAAGAGTCCATCGAGTCAAAGGTTTAAAAAACAGACAGAGTATGTCAAGTTGGATCTCACTACTGTATGGCAATAGTCTCATGGAGGAGCAAGTGATGCTTGATTGCATAGAACTAGCTAAAGTATACCATCATGCTATGAGCAATATTTATAGAAGTACAAGAAGGGCATGGACTAGGCTGAGCTCATAGCAGTGAAAGGAAGGAACTCATAATGGGAAAGATAAGGTGAAGGCACAGGAGAAGATCGATAAGAGATAAGAAACATGAGGAAGATCAAGTGAGAGAATGAAGAGATAGGTGATTTAGAAGCATGAACAATTAGAACAGAAGTACCAAGAAGAAAAATGAAATCCTCCATAACTGTCGACATAAGTGGAAAAAGGAGTGTACAAAAATAAATGTGAAACCATCATGGTAGTAAAGCCCTGTCATTCGACCTCAATCATAACAACAGGCTTTATGCTTGCATTCATTTCTCTCTGATGTATTCTGGCAAGATGCTGTTGAAACAGCTCTTCATATTTATAATAGACAACCTATGTGACGTCATGGTTGGAAAACTCCTATTGAGATATTTAAAGGAGAAAAGCTGGATGTTTCTTATTTTAAAGTCTGTGGATGTAAGGCTGATGTCTTTATTCCTAAAGATCAATGACCAAATAAACTAGCTCCTAAGGCTGAGGAGATGACATTCATTGGTTATGAGAAAGGACCAAAAGCATTTTGCTTCTGGTCAAAGAAACAACATCATTTTTATGTTTCCTCTACTGCCACTTTGGATGAGTCTACATTTCCACATTGTTCTGATAAGCAGGAACACAGACCATCCTCTACTCCATCCAATAATTATTCCAACTCTGAATCAGATAATGACGACTCTGGATCTACATATATTATATTGAGAGCCTAATAACTTACCAGGTGGAGATGTCCAACCTGATATACCTCCTAATCCTCCTGTAAATCATGTGCAACCACCAAATCCACCAAGGGGTCAGCAACAACCACCTCAACCTCCATCTAGACATGGATCACCCATTGATAATCACCCACCAAATGATCCATTACCAACCAAGAGGAGCAAGCAACAACCTGCTCCTAAGATCATTCCTGATAATGCCTGTGGTAATAAAACTCCCATAGAGATTGAAAAAGAACTCAATAATAAGGGTTCTGCACCAGAGAAGCCTCATAATGATCTGGATGCTACTAAAGATACCAATGATATTAATCAGGTATATGAAACCTCTATATTTTGACAATGTCTTTATGCTGCTGCCACTACTGTTGGCACACCTCATACACCTACTCATTACTGAGATATTTCCAAATACTTGAGTGAGGAATAAAAAACATGGAGAAATGTAATGGATGAAGAAATTAAATCTCTTTGAGATTGAAGAGTTTGGGACTTGGTTGATTTACCTCCAGGTTTAGTGTTTTAAGGTCCAGTCTCAAGACTGATGAAAAACTGGTTTTTAACTGGACTGAACCAACTGTAACCAGTCCTGGTTGGTCCAGTCTTGCCTGGTTTTTATTTACATCACTTACAGTACATTCATGGCTGTCTTCTGTTACATGGATGAATCTGTAGTCTTTATACAAACTGTTAGATGGAAATCCTACATGTGTAATCATTGCATACCTATTCCATTGAAAAGCCTTTGAAATCTTGGATGATTCCATTGCTCAATTATTTTTGCATTGTCGTTTACAGCTGATCAAGACAATTCTTCTAGTTGTATTTTCTTCTATACATTACAAAACATAGTACTAACTATGAGATTGCCCAAATGTGTTACAATCATCTCATCGCAACATGAAAAGGTACTAAGTCCCTTTTCCCATGCCACAGCTTCAACGGCTATGTCCCATGCACCACTTAATGCCGCACTAACACCACTGGGTAAACTATTACCCAAAGGCTGTGCTTATCTACACCTCATGGCAAACACGTGCCCACCTTATGTCCCTTATCTTGGCTGTGCATGCTTCCATTCCATGGCTATGCGCTTCTCTTCCATTTGATGCTGTGCATTCCTATGCAAGGCTATGCAAACCAGTATGAAACACATGTTTCATGACTCACCATGACTTCTCATGACTCAGTCACTGACTGATCATTTCAAATACATGCATAGCCTCTGGAAGGATCATGTAATACTACCATGTATGGTTATAGTAGGTACAAACATGTACAAACAGTAGAATAGTATATAAACCCCAAGGCTCCAACTGGATGCCCTCCAGTCTGGTTCTCTTGGTCTTTTCCCCCAAGCTCTACTGCTCAAGTCTAGTAAGCCTACAAAGCTTCATAGCTGGTAAGTCCACACCTTCTAGTGGCGACCTGAACATAGCTAAGGCTTAGGGTCATTTCAAAATGCCTGTTGAAGGATGTCAAGTTTGGGAAGAAAAACTCCAGGTGGTGTTGAAGAAGCATTTGATGACAGAGCTCAAAAAGACATTGGTTGTGATGGATCAGATATGGGTGGTGGTGTTGGAGCAAGTGGAGGAGGGACAGGTGCAGTCGAAGCTTGGATTGTGTGTACTTTCTTCCCAATATGACAGTTACTATCCAGTATGGGAGTAGTTCCCTGGGATTGGGAGGTCTTGTTCCCCAATCTGGACTTCAATGTATTGACTGGCATGGATGTATAATGAAGAGGGTGGTTGTTGGATGTGAAACAGTCTGCTATGAATGACATGAGCATTGATTGTCATCTTATATTTGATAAAGAAATACAACATACCAGCTGATGGCATTGGCAGTTTAGTGAGCTTGTGTGCAACATTGTCATCTTCCTGACTTGTATTAGGAGCATCTGTCTCTGGGCTGATTGCAATTTCAGCATCACTATTCTGCTGCACTTTGGGAGATGCAGCTGGCTCTTGTGTGGCAATGGGAGCACCTGGCACTGTGTTACTAGCCATTATGGCAGTGCTATTTTGCTCTTTGTCTGGTGCTGCAGCTGGCTCTGGTGTGACATCTTGTTGTTCTTCCTCTATATTATCTCCCTCAGGTCATACTGCATTAGAGAATAATGTTAATGGAAGGTGACATGTATTGCTCACTGCTTGGGACTGGTACTTTGAAATGCCTCACAGTACTGAGGGCAAGATCATCCCAGTCTTTAGTGGGAATCCTCATAACATTGAAGTGATAGAGAGATCCAGACCACTTGGGATTTGTGTCATCCTGTGCAGCATAGTGTACATTCCAATCTATAAAATAACAATGTTATCAAGGTCTATCTTTATTTAGAAGATTGATTCATAATTTACTGATTTCATCAAAGGGCATGCACTCCAAGATGATCTCTGGATTATCTAACCTAAACTTATCACCAACATGATATTTGTGCTGTCCTTTGAGGTAGTCATCCATCACAAGGTAACATTCAAAAAGGCTTGAGCAAAAGTCCACTTCTTCCACATGATTCTTGACTGTGGTGAAAAGGCTCTTGACCATTCCATCCATATACAGGATATATCTTTGCAAGATTGGATGGAGACCATTTCAAAGCTTGAACTTCTGGATGTTATTGGAGCGACAATATAGTTCCATGAATAGGTGGTGTTGCCAGATGAAACGTTGCAAATGCTTGTAATAGCAACTTGGAATGATGATTGGGGCCTTGCTCTCAGGCTTCTTGTCCACTTCCCAAGCAATGACTTTCACCTTGAAAAATGACCCACAATATATCAGATATGGTGGTTGGGAGGAGAGTTGGTGATGATGGTATAAGAGGTGTACAGTTGAAATATATAGGTTTCAGAGTTGAAAATGTAGACCTGTGTGGAACATCACATAATGTCACAATGCACAAACAGTGTACAAACAGTGTACCAACATCCAAATTTGGAATGGCCAAATTGAAATGTGACCCCACAATGTGTGTCAAAAGCATGTGGATTGTTCTCCACCCTAATGCTGACAAATGCATACACCCAAGTTCACTATTTAAACTCCCACTAGCCATTTCTCTATATATTACCTCCTTGTGATGAGAAAGATAAGATAAGCACCAGTGATACATATAAGATTGCATGTCATTATGTATAATATTCACTTATAAAATCCATTACGAGGTACTGAATACTATGGGAACTGTGCTCAGCAGTGGCTATTTTAGGAATGACCTCTATCTGTCATTTCCTCCAAGAACCCTGTAAATGCACCCATAAACGCCAAAGATATGGCCAATGTCAAGTCAGATGTCATTCTAGGATATACTTTGATAATAAATACTATAACTCTGCCAAATAAAATTGGAAAAATATGGAAAAATATATCACCTAATAGGAGGTACCTTGTTTACCCTCAAAAAAACTGGTCTTAACTGGTTTTGGTCAGTCTTTTTGATTTTTCCACAATCAAGATGTAAATAAAAACCAGGCAAGACCAGACCAACCAGGACCAGTTACAGTCTGGTTAAAAACCAGTTTTTCATCAGTCTTAAGACCAGACCTTAAAATACTATCACTGATGGCTCTAGTAACAAGGATAGAGTCATCAGAATCCAGACTCCTCTCTCTCACACCATTGGATAATCCTCTTCTACCAGAAACTTCCTTGTAATTAACTGCAGAAAGGAAGGCATCATTCTTGGATTACTATGGCTTCAAGAAGTCAACCCTCACATTGATTGGACATCTGGATGAATTGATATCTCCAACCATACCAATGAAGAGGATGCTATTTTGATAGAACAAAGATACCTTGTATGCTACCTTTTAGACAAACTTCTGATTTCAAAAACTACCCTATCCACTGAACTTTCCATTGCTGCTGAAAGGAAATCAACTCTCCTTCCATCCAAAATCTCTACTTTTGCCAATGTCTTTGCCAAACCACCCACTAATAAATTACCACCCTCTTGTGCTCTTGACTACATCATTGAGCTCAAAGAGTTGTTCATCCTGAAAGCTACAAAGACTTACTCACTGAATCCAAAAGAGCAAGAAGCATGCTCCAAATTCATCAAGTCTGCATTCCCTGTCTCAAAACCATCCCCACAGTGGGTATAGCCTCACTCTTCTTCTCCTACAGTATGTCTTTCCCCAGTATGGTCTTTATGATCAATGCATCTCTGATTGAGGATTCTAATTTGCCTCCACTTTTACCAGAGCGTTGTAAAGATGGAAGAAAGCCTAGGGAGGTCTTAGAGGGAATGTCCCTTAGACTGAGGCTCAGAAGTGGTGGGGGAGGCGATATGTTTGTCCCCAGAAGGGACTCTGAGTGAGGGAGAGAGAAGATGTGAGGTCCGAATGATGTTCTCAATAGTCCAGTGCTAGTCCGGTATGAGCGAGTGCGAGACAAGGTGTCTCCGGTAGGCCAGTACAAGTCGGTGTAGTTGATGGGTTGTTAAATGGTCCTCAAAGAAGTAGATGGGTAGTGGTAGACATTAACAGTTACGATAGACAGTGTTATGAAGTCGGTCCACAAATATGAGCAAAATGAAAGCTGGTTTTCATAAGTCTAGTTACATCCTTTTATAGTCGGGGCATTCCTGGGACTTGAAACAAGAAGGAAACATATGAAGCACATGCTTAAAGACTAAAAGGGGAATATCATAAGAAATGAAGACCGATCCTGAGAATGGCAGCGATAAAACAAAAATGTCCGACATCCAGATTGGGTCAACCATACTTGGTGTAAGTAAGGAAAAAGAAGGGGGCCAGGAGTGTAACGATGAAGGAATGTAAGTGAACAAGGTCGAAGAAAGTCATACAAGTCCAATGGAACACAGACTGATGAGTGACTGAAGGTCCGACGTACCAGTCTACGACCGGTCTAGCACAGAAGGGACTGGGCAAGGTATGGAGTGCTCAGGGAAGGTAATGAATGAGTAGGAGGGGCCTAGAAGGCGTCAGAATAAGGGACTACCAACATAGAGATGTGTCAGTCTCTGCAACTACTATGATATGACCTTGTTCTCTCTTCTGTCTATCACTGATGGAGAAACTGAACAAGTAAATCAAAAACTTGAAACATTTCTCTACATCTTCTGCAATGGAAAAGAAGACTTGTCATAGTTACTACTTTCTTTCTCTAGTAGCTAGTGTTTTAAAGTATAGTTGCCAGTTGCTCTATTTTGAGAAATTGCAATTGCCAACCAGTTTCAACTAATAGACCCACTTCTTACAATTTGTCCAGATTTTTAGACATTTATTTGGAATTTATAGTAAAAATAGCTATATCGTGGCTGTTTCTAAATGAAATTACATGATTCCAAGTGAGAATGGAGGCTAACCTTAAATATTGTACAGCCATTACATAGCTCATAACAGTTGTCAGTTGCAAGGTTTGGAAAAATTGTGCAACTGGTTGTTGTGGTCCAGTTGCCTTTCAAATAAGGCAAAAAATCAGACTGGACCAATAGCTATACACACTCTCACCTGTTTACTGATGACTGTATATCCTCTACTTCCATTAATCCTAACCTAGTTGCTATGCTCATCTTTGACTATTATCCTTCCTACTATATGCTTATTTTTTGACTGCTTTTCTTTTCTTGGTGCCACTCAATCACTCCTCTTCTGTTTGTTCCTTGACCACTTTGTTATTTTTAACTAACACTATACTCCTCAATTTCATATGACTACTCTCTATACATGAGTAACATCCTTCTTGCTCTTGATCACTTTGAAGACTACCCTTTCTTATCTTAGTGACATCCTTTCTCTCATTGACCTGGACTACTTTTCCTATGTATTCCTACTACAATCTGTCCTCTACTGTTCTTAAGACTGGATTGACTACTTAGACTACCTATAACCCAACCATCCTCTCTTCTCCTGGTCACTTTACTCTTCTCCTTGACTACCCTTCCCTCCTATCTCCTATTAAGACTCAACTATCCTCCCTTCCCCTCCTTGACTATCCTTCCTCCCCTCTACCCTTCCTCTCCTTCCTCTTGACTACCCTTCCTCCCCTCTACTCTTCTGACTACTCTTCTTCTTAACCCTCTATCCTACCCTTCCTCCCCTCCTGCTTCCTCCCCTCTCCCCCCCCCCTCCTCCCCCCCTGCAGATGACAACAACTACCCTTCCTCCCACCCCTATGGATGACAATGTACTTCTCCTCCTAGACTACCCTTCCTCCCCTCTACCCTTCCTCTCCTCCCTCTTGACTACCCTTCCTCTTGCCTTCCTCAACTAACCTCTCTTCCCCTCCTTGACTACCCTTCCTGCTTCCTCCCCTCCTGCTTCCTCTCCCTTCTCCTCCTTGACTATCCTTCCTCTCCTTTACTCTTCCTCCCCCCCTTCTCCTCTACCCTTTCTCCCCCCCTGCTTCCTCACTCTTCCCTTCCTTGACTACTCTTCCTTCCTCCATGCTTCCCTCCCCCTCCTCCCCTCTACCCTACCCTTCCTTCCTCCCCCTCCCACGGATGACCCTCTGACTATCTTTCCTCTCCTCCCCTCCTTGACTACCCTTCCTTCCCCCCTGCTTCCTCACTCTTCCCTTCCTTTTCCCCTCCTCCCCTCTACCCTTCCTCTCCTTCCTCTTGACTACCCTTCCCCCCTCTGCTTCCCCCCCTGCTTCCCCCCCCTCCTCCCCCCCTTCCCCCCCCCCCCCCGCGGATGACGACTCATATGGGTTAGGATCCACTATG
>JBBPRP010000615.1:0-12297 GCA_038093135.1 Leccinum longicurvipes
CATCTCCGTCGATACCGGGCCGTAGCGCGCAGAAAGGTCGGTGAGTGCCAATGCTATGTCATCCAGGACCTTGTTGACCCGTTTTCGACCTCTCAGCATGTCCAGGCGTTTGGTCAGGAGGAGTAATCTTCTCTAGCTCGTTCATTACTATTGCCATGAAATAGCCCCCAAGTTCCTCTGTGAATACACTCCGGGTGAGATGACAGGCCTCGAGAGCGTCTGCGATGCTTTCGCGAAAAGTGTGTGAATCATGGCAGAGGTGATGTCCGCAAACTTGGTCCTGATAGGCCCAAGTCGCTGAGCTGAGTCCCGGGCTAAGCGGTAGACATGTTCCTGCAAAAATTCTCCATTTTAAGAGGTCGGAGATGATGGTTTGGAAAAGGTTGGGTTGGGCTAATAATACCAACTGCCGCTCGGACTCTGAGAATGGACGATGGGATCATTGCATGCCAGTGAGCATATCAATCAACCTCTCGACTGATCAGCGCTAGCACTCACAACTACTACACACATTCCCATTAACCATCCAGGATCGTGTCTGCTAGATGAGAGGTACACATCGTCAGCCAATGTCAATGGCCTCGAAGCTTGAGATCGAGAATTTGAATTCAGTACAGATTAGTTGAGTGGTGCGCGGAAGCAACTATAAAACCATATGTACCCGGTACTTCAAGGAGCCTGACCAGTATGCGATCGACTCACTGGAACGCGCGCAAGATTTAGTCTATATGCGTGAGAGACGAAGTGGCCTCCTATCCGTTGCCTTCCCTCACTCGTGTGACCGTACTAGTCGCTCCCTGACCTGTCTAGGGTGGTCTTCGACACACTCCTTTTCGTACCTACCCGCCTCTCCCACTCTCACTAAGCTCTTCGGTCAGGCTGTAGCTCGTTCGCAACGCGCTCTCGCCCGGCAGCTCGGGTCTGACTTCGGGCCGGAAAAGCTTATTACTCACCGCTTCTATCCACCAATGTCCATCTTGGGTCACAGCACGAAAGCATATCCGGAAGATAAAGAAAGTTTCGACCATGACACGATGATTCCACATTTTATCATGGATAGCATGCATACACGAACATTGGTTCAGTAGCTCAAGGAAAATAAATACAAACGAGACGGACGAAAAGTTGAACGAACTTTCCAGGAACTTGAACTTGACCATCGATGACTTCGCCAACGAGCTCTCGACCACTGGCACTGATGTCACTTGAAACACAGTCCGGACCTAATTTTTAGCTGCAGTCATCGCGGCTGACTGCAGTAGAGAGAACCAACTCCCAGATTTCACTGCACCCCCGAAAAACTGCTTTTGCAACCAAGCAGCAAAGGAACCTACGTTTCACCGTTCTAGTTTACATAAAACGTGGGATTGCGCAACATATACGCACCTCTGATGGGACCCGCACGCCCGAAGCCAATCAAACGTAGCAAAGGTCGAAGAATCCACAACTCCGGGAGGAGCGGGGCAATAATATAGAATAAGAGAGAAGGCAAGAGCATTGGATATTGTTTATTGACATCACCTACTCAACAAATCAGCGAATGTTCCACATATATAGCACAGAGAGTGGGGTAGACGTACCAATGGCGACCACGATTGCACAGATGGGCGGTTTCAAGGCATCCATATACGTTTCAACGACATCCACGTCGATCCCATAACCTGCAGCAATATCAACAAGTGCCGAAGCGGTATCGTTCAAGACTCTGTCAACCATTTTCTGTCTTTGGGCATGTCCAGGCTCCTGGTCAGGAAGTGGTATTTTCTCCAAGTCATTCGCTACCACCATGAAAACGGTTTCAAGTTCCACTGAGAGTGCATCGAGAGTGATCTGATGAACCTCCAGAGCGCCCGCAATGTCGTCGCGAAAAGTGGCAGTAGCGTTGACAATTTTGTTAATGGCAGACGAAGCATCCGTAAACGTAGCGCCGATAGGCTCCAACTGCTTGGCTATGTCCTGGACAAGGCTGGAAACATGTTCTTGCAAACTCTTCTCGTATTCCTTTACCATTTCCCAAAAGTCTGGACCCGACAGTTTGGGCTCCACAAAAGGCTGAATAGCACTCGTCATGTCTATGTTCGAGATGAGAGTTCGATATAAGATAGACCTGGGAACGCGATGGAGTACTTTTTATGCTTTCGATAATGTATGACGGTTTCAAGAACGCTGGGCAAGACTAAGTGTTCCTCTCTATCTGGATGATGTTCTGTAACTTACATCCCCATGAACGTGCCTGAATTCTGGTGACTGATCAATGACACCGACGACATCAAAACTTTGAATTAAAATGAAGTAAAGGGAGTCGCACCATCAGAACTCTCCACGACCTCGTGGTTCATTGGTATGTTCATGTCACTATGACTGGGGACCTGGGCAGCACCAGCGATAGGCAAAGATAAATAAAGGAAGTGAACAAGGATGAGCGCTTGAGTGCTGAGCAACGGTAAAAGGAAGATCCGCATAGTAACCCTTGGAGCGTATGCAGGAAATAAACAGATTCAAGAGCGTTGCGGGTAATACATAAGTCTGCGGTTTCTCCGAACGAACTATACTTGCAAATATCGCCAAATCTTGCCTCATGGGTTTGATAATCATTAGCGCTGGTCGTGGCGCAGAAGAAATCTCCGGGACTACCGTCGCCCGACGTTTACTCATTGACCTGCAAAAAACCTCCGAAGCTGAAACAGTCAGTCTCGATTTCTCTTTTGGCGACATCGCAATAGAGGATCACTGCAGCGGATATGCCTGTGCCATAGCTGGGATAGAAGAAGAAGGCTGAGGAAGCAAAGTGTAATCATAAGAAGAGCCAACGCGAGCTACCTTCAAAACAGGGAACCTGAGGAAGGCTCTCCACCCAATATCCCTACTTGACTGCCTCGCCTCGTTAGTACCACGGACAATTCCCTTTGCATCCTGAAAACATCTGTTGCAATACTTTCCGGCTCCATTTGTACGGTACGGAACTCATCGACTACGAGGTATGGTTGGCGCTATATTTCTTTTGCGATTGGTCAGTGTACACCCGGATGACAGTGGTGAAACACGTATGGTCAGCGGAGAAACCAAGCGCAAGTGGATTGAAGCTAACTCTGACAGGCTTGCTTTTATGTTCATGGGCACATAGGCCAACTGTTTCCGCCGTGTTGGGGTAAGAGTCGGCTGTCAAGCAGCCTTAAGGCTGAGACGCTCTTGCCCTCATCGGGTTCCTTGTGCCACTTTACTATCATGATGTAGAAGTGGAGTGGCAGTTGAGCCCGGCGCATCATGTTTAAGTTCCTACCTAGGATGGGATGCCATTTCTGCTGCTTCCCTCGAACAATTTGCTCCGTTGATCGCTACTCACCTAGGAGTTGGCTTTTAGCAGTTGAGTGATTCCAAGAAAGACTCCGTGCTTGATTGCTAATAATAACCGGTTCATGCAGGCCTCGGGATACATACTCAGTCATTGATATGAGACGCAGTTCGGTCAAGTTGTCTTTTGTCTTAATCCCAAGAAGTGCATGGCACCAAGAGGGCAGGGAGCCCATTTCCTCGTATTTCAATGTCCAATAATCGACGGGTATCGGCTACGTAGTACTTACCACGGATTTCGCGCAGTGACCGATCGAATCCATGAACACCAATGCCCTCCCCTACTCTGCCAAACATATCCCATTGACCAGCCATTGGAGATCATGGTTTGGTCGAAGTCTCTTGCCACAACGAATTGGGAGGCTAAGGTGGCGCCTGCTGAGAGGTCTTGTGGTCGTGATGGAAGAGAAAGGCCCCTGACCAATATCACCTCACGTAATCGGCGCTCAAACGCGCAGTTTGATATCATTCAGAACTGTTCGGAACGTTTAACATACTCCGAGTCTGCCGGGATTTCGAGCGACGTCCGATCCTTTGGTGTGGTAGCCACGATATATGCATGGTGACAATGCTGATATGGTCGGCCCTATAGGCAGTGTAGCATCTACTACGTATCATTTCGCTCGCTAACCCCGCTCAGAGTCAACTAAACAGTCAAAATCAGAATGTCGACGGCAGTGCCCGTTCAAACTCATCTAGTCTCTGTGGAGCACGTCTAGGTGAGACCTCACATAGGTGGAGAAAAGTGCCGCCAAGGCTGTTCATCTGATCCTGTTTTGTACATCTCCAAAGCAGCAGGAAAACAGCCCACCCGTTCGAATATCAGGCGCATCCCCTTCATCCTGACATCCATGGTCGGATATGTCTCTGTCGCAGTGGAATATCTATCTGTATACACCATACCGACTGATCGAGACTCTCCACCACGTCTTTCGACGTGTCGTCAACGTCATGCTACACCCTATCGCATTCTCGCTGGCGTTGCTCTTGGGGCTGTACAGCCTGGGAGAGTATGCATTCACCCTGTACTGCTTCAGTGAGCTCGGATGGGTCTGGAAACCTGCCTTCCCGTTGAGTTGGAGACTCGTGTTGTTGTCGCTCTTCGTGGTCCCAGCGTTCTCACTTCTGCAGCTCGCATGGTCTGCTATGCATAGCATGCTGCATACGCGCTATCGCAGACATGGAGTGCGTTCGAGACTGAGGCGAGGGTATGTTTCGCTACCCCGAAGCGAATCAAACACGATACAAGACGGAGAGTTGTTGGACGGCGAACACTGTGATATCGAACTCGCGGATGCAGGTTCGGCAAGATACACGGGCCTCCGACGTGGCAGGCGCCGCCACCATTCTTCAGACTCCTCGTTCCTGCAGCTCATCTTCTGGTTTGTGATATTGTACGTCAGCCTCAGGCTTGGATTACAGTATCAACATCCGGGGGACGTGCGATACCTCTCGTTAATCGAGAAAGCCAATGCGCATCCGAATAGGGTTGGCTATGCGAAACAAGGTAAATACCACCAACTAACGTTCTGTGATAGTCTGATAACCCAGCTTTAGAGAGAATATTCATCGCAGCCATGTTTTCGAATAATGAACGTCTCATACCCTATTGGTCCAACAGCCTCGTGAAGGCCATCCATTACTTAGGAGCAGATAACGTCTTTGTGTCCATCCTCGAAAGCGGAAGCGATGATCAATCTCCAGCGCTTCTCGAAAAGCTTGATAGCAAGTTGGCTGTCATGGATGTAGAGAGACGGATATTGGTGCGGGATACAGCGTTCTCGAAACCGGCTGGCATAAATCACAATCCTCGCGTCGAGCTTCTTGCTGCTCTTCGAAATCGCGTCCTGGAACCCTTGGTGGAGAACGGGGGATATGACAAGGTCATATTCTCAAATGATATCTATGTCGAGTCGGAGACGATCATCGAACTTCTCGAGACAGCCAACGGAGAGTATGACATGGTGTGTGGACTGGATTTTGATCTTTGGGGGTGAGTTCGAGAAGTCCCCTTTACCATTTTATGTATTGATGTGATGTATCACTGACAAGGGCGTATGATGTGTGGGTTCTACGTGACAAATTGGGAAGGCTCACCAGCACGATGTAAGTGTTGTTATCTTGTCTTGGGAGGAAGCGGTAAACTAAATTTCACTGCATCAGATGGCCCTACTTCTTCGAACAGGAGGCCTACCAAGCCATGAAAACCGAGTCTCCGGTGCCTGTTTTCACATGTTGGAACGGTATCGTCGCGTTCAAGGCCGACCCTGTCCTGCCGATCCACCTCCGGGTCAATCGAACGCTCTCCAATGATCCGCTGTCGTTTGAGTTACCTTCCACGCACCCAGCTTCCAAAGATCCGTCGATGCGAGGTCCGAGTCCTGCATTGACACCCCCGATCGGTTTCCGTGCGTCCGCGCTCGGAGAATGCTTCTCGTCGGAACGATTCCTTCTGCCGTACGATCTCAGGCGTTTGTTCGGCCTGCAACGAATCTTTGTCAACCCACGCGTCGTTGTCGGGTATGAATGGTGGTGTGTTATATCATTCCACACAGCGTCTGCGACATCTCAATTGAAATATCTCTTGCTTTTTTTGCGTCGCAGGATTTACGTGTATTTCAAGTTTTGGATGAGACATCCCGTGGTGAAATGGTGGATAGAGCGCATTTATGATGGGGCGTGGGCGCACAAGGCAGTGTTTGTCGCTGGGGATGCGCGTCGTGTCTGGCAATGGAATGGGGGAGACTGTCATCCCTCCGAGTAGAAGGAAATAAGTTGTACACATCTACTTGTCTGTTTGTTTTATCCCTCTGAAATTTTATGTGCGATCGATCTGCATCTCAATCTTGTTGGGGTTGAAGCTTATAAACAGATAATTCAGTATGGACGTTCGCGAGGACCATCATGATGGTGAATCTTGATACTTACAACTTCTACTTTGCGACGTCGTAGGTCGTCATTCAGTATCCCGTGCACGAGTAAAGTAGTGCTGGTACTGAATCCATAGGTCAGGTGTTGGTTGACGACTAAGGAAGTCTGCTTGCTTATTCCGACTCATTGTTCTAATACAACACAGCCCGTCATAAAGTTTGTCTACGTCGCACAAAGTGAGTTTGTGAAACGTATCGATGCGCAATGGATTCATTTATTCATTTAGTTCCAGGTTTGTTTCGCCGCGGTCATGTATGCAAGCGCCCCGAGGTCAACGGTGGCCAATCTAGCGCATCTTTCTCCGACAAGACGACTTCATTTCCTCGCAATACCTTGTCTCTACTTCAGCATCGACGCGAACTCGATAACCCCAATGAACATACCGATCTTGAATCACCAAGATGACGAGTCGATCACGACATTACGCAAAATGGTGCTTCAAGTTGGAAAGGTACAGTTCGATGCTTCCTGAATCGTGTGACCCCGCATGCATTCATTAGTTTCCTCTTTTCGTGTCTTTTCATGCTTCATTCTATGGCAGTCCCAGAGGATAGCTCCCGCTCGACTACTATGAAATAGTCAGTGCCAGTATCAATGAGAAGATGTCCTTCCCAGCATCGATTAGCGTTGTTGTATACAAGCATTCTCATCCTAAACGTGTTTATGTGGCACCACGAGAAGGTTACCGACTATAGAATGCGATGAGGTGATATAGCTGGCGTGGGTATGTGTCTCCGAGTCCTATGTGACATGAGTGTACTGGAGCTGATTGTGCCGATATAGTTGCCTGCAGTTGAACCGTTCACTAGTGGCAGACCTTAAAGCCTGCATGTGATACTCACATGTTGCGAGGCAAATTTTTGAAGCAGGGTAATTTTTGTCAGTCAGAAATGAGAGACGCGATAGCTTGACGTTTCAAGTTTCAAGTCTCGATCGAAAAATAGTAATCTCTGAAGATAAAGTATACCGAACGAAAGCATACAACCAGAATCATGATAAATACAGTGCGAGAACAGTCTAGCATGATCATACAACCTACTATGCCCGCAGGGGATCGCCATTTGGTGGATTGCAGCTCCCCATCAACCAATCTGAGATATCGATCCTCTACAAGCGCTGCTTCTTCCCAGAAGTTCTCGAGTCGATGTTCCCGGTTTCGGTATCACTAAATTCTGCTTTGCGACGGCTACCCGTGCGGGGCGAGTCCGACATATCCACCGGTACTAGAGCGATTCTGTGCGTAAGATGCCAGCAAAGAAGTTCAGAATACAAAACAATAGTGAGATTGTACTAGTCATTACGCACTCGTCCCGAATCTTCCCGTCACTACCGGTTTCGTCAGAGAAGCCACTTGAATTGTCCGTCAGGAGTTCTGACTGGCTGGGAGACAACAGTGATGCGTTCACAAGCGTATGCATCTCTGCATCGCTCGAACTAGGCGCCAGCAAGTCGTGGAGAGACGGGGACTGCGGGCATTTATCCAAGAACCGTTTGATGGTGTGTATTATCGCCCACGCTGGAGGCCTCATCTGTACATGTGACCAACAATCTTGGATCCACCGCCAGTGTGAATCATCTATGGGTTGCGATACCGGCCGACCTGGCCTACGGCCTTGTACTAATTGTAATGTTATGGCCATGTCCCCTCGAATTTCCGACCATGGAACTTGGCCAGATAGCACCTACAATAGCAATAGCTCAGGATTGAGTACGGTTCTAGTCAAAGGGACTTTCCTGAAGAGCAACACAGCCGAATGAATATATGTCACTGCTGGTTGTACGACTGCACTCAGTTTCAGGATCAAATTGTTCCGGTGCGGCCCAGCGCAATGCACCAGGTCGTGCAGTTGACCTTTGGAGATATTCCAATGCTTCGGGAATGTTTCCCATCAGCGAAGAATAACCGAAATCTACCAAGCGCACAGTGTAGTCTCCATCCACAAGTACGTTGTTCTATCTCTTGCTTAGCGAAGATATGCTGTGTGTAGTGATGACCACTTACACAATTCAAGTCTCCATGAACAATTGAGAGGGAATGTACTACAATGCGTTATTTCTGTCCATCTTGGAAAAGGTGACAGTGCCTTACAGTAGAGTAACCCATTTGCGATATCTAGAAGCTACCATGGGAGTTAGTGTGCAAGGCAGCTGCAAACTCAATGAAATTGACGCACAAACTGAAGTCGGTGAATGACGCATAGGGTATCGTCATGATCTTCTAAAAAATTGTGAAGTGATCCGTTGGGCATCCAGAGCGATACCAATGACATGGCGCCATCCATTCCAAAGCCGTGTGCAATACCCAGGAATGGAACGATATTGATGTGTTCTGTTCTCTTCCAAATCCCGAGTTCTCGACGAAGCATCTGTGAGACACAGTTTACAATCGATTTAGATCGAGATAAACAAAGGTACCTTGACGCTTTTATCTGTATCCTCTGCATTTTCTTCCATTCTGGACGCGAATCGAAGAGCTTTTACTGCAACCTGAAGTCATAGTATTAGACGATGAGTGGGAAGTACTCGCAGAAGATGTCGAACCTCCATCTTCGATGATCCGATCTGATACCAACATTTGTACACATCGCCAAAGCCTCCTCCAGCGTGGTATTGGTCTTCAATCATAGTCAAGTAGGACGTGAGGTCAGGGGGAGATGGAACTTGAATGCTAATAAAAACGATGAGCCACAGTGCAATGACATCCATGCAGGAAAATTGACATACGCGAGGATGTTGTTTTCAATCATAGACAAATAGGACGTGAGGTCAGGTGGAGATGGAACTTGAATACTGATAAAAACGATGAGCCATGCAACGACGTCCATGCAGGAAA
This sequence comes from Leccinum longicurvipes, assembly GCA_038093135.1. Lineage (NCBI taxonomy): Eukaryota > Fungi > Basidiomycota > Agaricomycetes > Boletales > Boletaceae > Leccinum > Leccinum longicurvipes. The sequence continues at coordinate 9,116 of JBBPRP010000615.1, forward strand.
TTGACATACGCAAGGATGGAGTCGGACTATCATTTCGATGTGGAAGAAAGAGGTAGTAGTGTACAAATGAAGGCAAGGTGTGAGAAATGAAGGGAGATCCCGATAAGTCTGCGTAATTACCTGGTCCTCGAAAGAAGGCACGTGCCATACATATACATCTGTGCTTCCTGCAGACACCACGAATTCTCCAGAGGGGGCGAAACGAACTTCCCACACGTATGAAGGATGGTGAAGAGTTTGACCGACAGGATGACCAGAAGTTGTATCCCAGAACCGAACAGTACAATCCCAAGATGCGCTTGCAAGGATTGATCCATCTGGGGAAAGGGAAAGGTAGTTGATATTTCCTGTGTGACCCGTCCATGGCTGTCCGATTTCCTGTCCTGTTTTGGAGTTCCAAACGCGAATGGTTTCGTCCCTGGATACAGAGAAGAGCCGGCTGGCATCGCGCGACCACAGTATACTGTCGGTCCAATTCGGGGTGTCTGAATTTTTCAGCCGAAGCAGAAGGTGTCCAGTGTTAACGTCATACACGCGGATGTCCCCGCTGACGGTACATGCGAGTTTGTCGTTGTCGGGAGAGAAGCACAAGCTCCACGTCCACGGCCGAGGCTCGTCCCAGTCCGAAAGATAGATGGACCAGACCCGTTTCCCTTGTATGGTGTAAATCTCCACTTTCTATCCACCCGCTGCAATGAGGCGACTGTTTGGTGATATCGCAAGAAGAGGCCCATATTGCTCGCGATCCCATTCTTTGACAAGTATGTGCGATTCGGCGTCCCATATTCGGATGGCACGTTCATGCTCGGAAGTGCTAACAATTTTTGTGCCGTCTCCAGTCACAGCAAGTCCCCAGCAGTCTTCATGCTCCATCTCTAGCCCTACTTGCTCGCCGCTTTCCAAGTCCCAGACTTTCAGAGTCCCATCCAAGCAGCCAGTGACAAACCGTTGTCCATCTGGATAACATGCAAGGGGCAGGAATTCCTCTGCAAATTCAATCATCCGATGTGGCTGGGAGTCATTGCCAGCATCCTGTTCTGGTGTGATGCTTGACATGGTGGGGTAAAGCACTTCGGTGGAGGTTTCGGTTTCGTATTGAGGTGTCCGCAGAGGTGGGTGGTGAAAACTGGTAAGCCAGATAAATCGCCCAGTGCTATGTAGTTCAAGGAACCAATACAGCATTTACGCCACGAGACAAAGGTGTTTATCACCATTCCCAGGTTGGTACCCAGTAATAGGTTTGAATACGATAAGCACTCTCAGGTGTTCGGGTGTCATAAAAATGCGTCCATTGGAGAGGACATCTTGGATGATGATCGTGCCTGAGTAACGAGCAGACATAAGTAAATAAATGTATTTCAACCGACTTTTCCACAGCTTCTTCACAACTTGTTCCCCCAGTATTCTGGAACACTGCGAGGTCGCTGGTGTTCTTGAAGCACTTTGTTGACTTTGTTGGAGGACTCGGATAGAGTTGGCGCATTGTTTGTAACGTGTGACCGCCCGCCGCTTAACCGTTACACCAAAAGGCAATAATAATGCTAAGCATTCAGTATTACAGGCGGTATATATGCTAGTTAGAGGTAACTAGGTAAGCGTGTAGGCTTACATTGTCCCTCGGAATTGTGAACGTCCATATTCTTTGTCCATGTCTCTGATTCACGCAATATCAGGTTTTGTGCTTGGATTAAACCTTCGAGCCATGGTGTAAAACAATATATGTTGCTCGCCACCTGGCCGTGCTTACTCACCTCAATGCCCTTCCTCCCTCTCCAATGTTCTCGGCTCATCTGTCTCACACTCAGAGCCTCGCATCTTTGCTCACTCATACTTGTGATTTCCCATGCAAGCCAGTACTACGGCTTCTCAGTGCTATCGCCGGGGCCATCTCTGAATGGAACAACAATCACGTTGGTGTACTAGTGCTCGTCCTCCTCCCTCCAAGTGTCCGAGTATGTCGACCCCCGAACCCAGTACTTCCGACCCGAACACTCGACGTCGATGGCACGGAGAAATGTGTCCGAAGAGCGACATGTGAGGTGATTGGAGCTCTTGAGACGTGCCTCGAAGGTTTTTTGCGCCTTGGATTTCGATTTCGACCTGTCCGATAGTGGGGGAGATGAAGATGCAAGTGGTGATCTTGGTACAGGACTGTTCGGGATGTCTGGCAGAGGCATCAATGACATCAAATCGGTCGCTTCAGATGTACCGGCATGCGACGTTAATGAATTTGATGGCGGTGGCAAGTTGAAAATCAGTCTCGACTTGATGTAGGTGGACGGACTGGGTTCCAGCAAGCAAAGCGCAACTTGCCACACACCTGCCGCCGCTGTGCTAGAGGTGGATAATGGGGAGAAAAACTGTGAGAGACCATATGCGTCCTGGATTGAGCGAATCCATCACGACCACCCTATTTGTGAAAGAAACCAAAGAAAAAAATACCTCGGGCGATAAACTCCGAGTCAACACCGACTCTGCCAGAGACCCGCATGCGTTTCTGCCAGAGGTTGATCCGGATCTCGGCCTCGAATGCTCCCTCCCTTTCCACCTCACGTATGGACACCTCGTCTGGGGGTATAGACCCGAGTAGTATGCCATCTGTGCCTTCTGCAACATTAAAACTGTAAACTTCATCTAATGGCTTCGTTTTGGAATACATACCTTAACTTGGCATTGTTTTCTTCATGAAAGGTTTGCTCTGGTACCTCAGCGCCTGGAAAAGGGTCTGGTTTGATGTAGCCAGACATGCGGCGCAGGTTTCGGACAGGGTTTCCTGTGACAGAGGGGCCGTATGCACGAGAAGTGATGGTAGGAGTGCGTCGCAACGGTTCAGGATCGCCCAGTAGATCGTAGAATGACGCTCGATGGACTGCTGTTGCAAGAGGACCGAGAGATCTATGCCATAGGCCTAACAGGCGTCGGCACAGCTGCTGAGGAAATCGAGTGATTCTGTATTGAGAACGAGGTCGCGTACCAGAGAGAGCTCGGTCTGTCGACTTCTTTGGAGGTCCGTGAAGAGTTGAATGATATCATGGATAGCCATGACTTTGACGTTGAAGAACCATGGGAGGGCAACGGCAATGACCTAGCACTGACCGGATGACCCGTGTACGAACTACTTGACACGCTGGCACCGTGCGGGCTGGGAGAGGTGGACTGTCTTGGCTGCTTCTTGTCGATGA
>JBBPRP010000616.1:0-12279 GCA_038093135.1 Leccinum longicurvipes
ATCCTACCTGTTGGCCCATACAGCTCCTAGGGCCAACACCAAACGGCATAAAGATGGAAGGGTTGGGCGTCAGATACTTCTGGAGCCGCTCATCCAGGAAGCGATCTGGGTCGAATTTATCCGCTACCAGAGTGCAGGTAAGCAAAGCGTGGTATTCGATGGTATCACAATGAAATATTCACCATCCGGCCCCCAAAGGTCCTTCCTTCGTTGCATAAGAAAGATCGAGTAAGGGGTACTAGAATATCATGTCTTAATATTGCGAGAATAATTGTAATTCTTTCTTACCGGATGTTTGGAGGAACATAGATGGGGTTTCCCCCTCTGACAGCAGGCAAAACTACCGGCGCAACGCTCATTCTGTGGACAATACATCAGCTCAAGGTCACGACCGGAAGTACAAGCAACCGAACCGAGAGTTGAATGGGCTACGGAACAACTAGATCAATGCCCTGCTTCTTCGACTGCAAAGACGAGACCGACTTACACAGGAGGATACAGTCGGAGAGTTTCTTTGTGTGGGTCAGTCAATTAACCCACAAGACTCGGTATGACGTACCATTGATGACTGCCTTCAGATATTTCATTTCACCCAATTGCTGCAGTGTGGGACCCCTTGAATTACCGACCACAGAAAATATCTCCTTGCGAAGTTTGTCGAGCACGTCAGGATGTTGAGACAGCATCCACACAACACATGCCATGGTAGTCGCAGTCTATCACAGAACATGCAGCACAAACTTAGTAAGTTATCATTATATTTAACTACGAAAATGTGCACCCACTGTGTCGCGCCCTGCGATCAAGACATTCAGAATTTCGTCTTTGATCATCTTCAGATCTGTCAGAACTCATAAACTTGCGAGGTCAACGATATCATTACGAAAAGGTCTTACCTTCCGTGCATTTAACCAGGTGGTCAAGCAATGTCTCCTCTTTCAAGATTTGCTTGTTATTCTCGGAACTCGAACCAGCCTCTTTCCATGACTTCCTCCTTTCCAAGGCATCTTTCAATATCGGATCAATAAACTTGTCGCACTCTTGCATGTGCGTCTTTACGCGATCGCCCCAAAATTCGCGCAACCTCCAGGAATCGCCCGATCGTACTCGGTATGACGTGGCTATTTGAGCTTGAAGGAATGCAGCGGCAAACACGTTCGCAGGGTGGGTCTTGGATGTCGTGCGAGCAGCAAGCGGTGACTTTGGTGGGTAAACAAGCCCAGCAGAAAGTGAGCGAACATCTTTCCCAAACAAGAATTCCGTCGCAGAGTCAAGCGTAAAACGGGATACCATATCCTAGATCGAACGCGCATGAGAAGTCGTGACCAGATGCGTCAAGTATGGTGTGTACTTGGAAATCGATTGGATATCCCTCCATGAGTCTCGCCTTCGACTGGCCTAGGGCATCCTCAGTGAATTTCTCGAGCATCTCGAAGTCCCCAATCCGTTCCTTGGTGAAGAACGGACGAGTCATTGACCGATGAAGTCTGTTATAGACAGGGATTCAGTATCTCATAATGTCAGTAGATGTCACATAGCGCACTTCCATATATCCCCTGCATGACATCAGTCAGCATCACAGACTGAGGACCACTGTCCTCACCGTCAGAATTAAAGATACCAACACCAAGGAGGGAATCAAAAACCTCATGATGAAGTGGTCCTTGGGTAATTTCTCAACATAATCAACGGGGCACTCATAGTCGTCTCTACCTTTCGTAAAAGAGGTGAATTGGGTCGCAATGATTGTCTGGCAGCGTCCGTAAGGTGAATACTGACCAACAATGACAGACTTACCTTGATATGCTCGGGTTCGATTGTAAAAAGCTAGAGTCTGACTAAGTCATGAGCATCTTGGGAGAGACGAAGATGGTCATGCCTTCGTCTCCCAAAGGAGGTCCAAAGTGATCGTGTTTCCGTGTGCGTTGCACAGCTGCTCGAATGCTTCCCCTATTAAGCGGTAAAGGTGCCATTCAACTAGTCTCATGAGACAACCACAAACCCATATAGCCCTCTCGGAGATTTTTGAGAATAGAGATAAGCAAATCCAGGCCACCTGGCCACTTGGTTGGTACAGATGGCGCCAAGAAAGCACCATGTAACTTGGCTTGACGCCTGTTGTGGAGGTCCGCATACACCAATCTGCAAGCGAGAGCAAGTGGCAGAGACGCGATAGAAAAAGGTGCATAAAGCCAATCGGGCAGGGACAAGCCAAAGAGTAATTTGCAGAGCGTAATCCCACTGACTGTTAGAGCGGGAGGAAGCAGCATGCGAGGGATATTTGCAAAGATTAAGATGACTCCGGGAGGGAAACCTGCCATGTTGGACTTATTTCCACACTCTAGGCCAGCAAGGAGATTCTTTTTCAAGTCACGAAGTCATCCCTCTAACTCTCCAAACATATCGAATTATTACTCACGAAGGTAGATCGCCCGAGGCAGCGACGGTTGCAGAAATTGTGGAGTAAACGTGGACCAACTCCAAGACTGTAAACGTGCTGCTTTGAGCGTCTCTCCGGGCCTTCGCTTAACCGAGGCGCCCAGAGTCATCATGGCGGTCCTCGAAAGGAGATAATTACGTAAGTTGGCTGTTTCTCGATGGGACCGAAAGCAAAAGCACCAAAGCCAACCAGAAAACGAAACAGAAAACGGAAGAGAAGGGTCGCGTCTGATTCAGAAGATGACTCTTCCTCCTCTTCTTCCTCCTCTGATGCATCCACACAAAAAGAGACCGTGACAATCCCAGTCCGGCGACCAAAACCAGCCAGATCAAAAGGATCTTCCCCCTCCTCATCCGCTTCTTCTTCCACCTCACAGGACGACTCGGATTCAGATAATATAGACTCAAACGTCCCCGCGCCGTCGTCCAAGCCCACACGTCTTGAACACCCACCACAACATGATTCGCCTTCCCCGCCGCCTAACGTTGATATCCCGCCTTTTATCCCACCAAATGCACCAGAGAGCGAGCAAGTGCTCAAGGAAAAGTTCCGCAAGTTCTGGATGGCGTGCATCGCTGATGGTTTCAAAGACGATCTCGAGGAGATACGCAAGGTGTGTGACCCTATGGACACGGGAGCACTGCCGGGCTAAGCACTATTCCATGGCGTACAGGAACCAAATCTTGGCCCATCGCGCCTGGCGCTTCTCATCGAATCCCTGGCTTCTGGAGCTGATGTGTTCTCCTCAAGTTCTGCCGACGGTCGTGTAAACGAAATGGAAGTTGTGTTGGACCAACCTTCATAGGTTCTTTCGTAGATGCAAATCCATCCACTCAAAAATGACAATAGTGCGCCATCCGAGGATATCTAATCGGTGTGTGCATTCCACTTTGTCTAAATCAGAAAACTAATGCCAATATAGGTTGGACGTCACTTGGACATAACCATCAATATCTATCTTGTACTCACATTGTCTTACATCGCTGTCGCACTGGTAGCGCTACTACAGGTTTTTCGTCGAGCCAAATATTTTCCATTTACGATGCGTCAACCAAACTTTTATACTGACGCAAAATGACTGCGACTGCCATGATGCATGACTTGAGATCGTCACAAGTATCCCCAAACTAGAAACGTTAAATCGCTACCTCTTTTTCGACATCCCAGCGCCCCTCACACAGATACCGCCGTCCGATTCCATACCGCCTTTGGGAGATCGTCTACACCCACCAACGGCATTTGGCTTCCCTGTCCCCCGTATATCTCAAACGTACTTTTACCAGCCAATGCTTCCTGTGCTAGCACGACGTTGGCTGTTGGCGTCGAGGTGGGCGTGGCGAGGGCCAAGCACTGTGCGCTGTTAGTCGGCGTCGCTGTCGGTGTTTGCGAGATCTGTTCCCGTGTTCGGTTTGCGCCCGACGGAAAGGCGAACCCATAGTACCCCGGACAGTCATCGGTCGGGAATCGGTACGCACTGGATGTAGATCACGATCGTGTGAGCATCGTCACAACGACAGGAGAATGGAACGGAGAATGGAACGTACACATAGACGCTCCGCAGGAACGGCAGACCGAGCACGACGCTCGGCTGTAAGGTGTCACTTCTGTTGGTGATCCCGACGGGACAGAACCCGGGGGAGGATGCAGGGCTCTGAGGTCTCAACAAGTTTCCTGTGGAGTCGATTGGGTAATCGACTCCGTTGATGGTCGTCGTCAACGCGACGTAGGGCGATTGAGGCGAACCTGACGAGCCCGTGCTGGCAGAAGAGCTAGAGTTGCAGTTGTATTCAACGATCGAAGAGCCATTAACGAGGTCGATAGGCCGTGGGACAGGACCCGTCGAGTTGGCGTTGTTAAAATAAAGGTCTACATCAGGAAGGGCGATGTTCAAGAAGACTGAACAATGGAAGAAAAAAAAAGTCAGCCTTGGATGGATCGACACGGCCAGAAACACATTCATGTCCCGCACAAACTGACTCACAAGAATCGAGCGCGGCGGTCAGACTTCCCGAGTACGGTACAAATTGATTATCGTAGCCCTTCACGCCGTCGAAAGGGAACGTGTTCAAGTAATCACCGTTGGGATCAGGGTTCTGGTCCATCTCCACCCAATTGATCGTCCCTTCGTAGTCTTTCGGGTCGAGCGCTCCAATCGTCATCTTTGGGTTAGCGGGGTCGAACCGCATGCCGACGACAGGATTGAGGAGAGAGGATGACTGGTGCAGGTGGGTCAGAATATGCCCCGCAATGCTAGTAGCGTTGAGCGGATTGAGGAAGAGGCCGAAATGGCCATTCCAGATTGAAGAAGCATAGGAATGATCAGAGCCATCAATAATGTTCACTGTCAAAGGCCGAGGCCGTATTTAGATTAAACGTGATCAAACGCTTCAAGTGACGGTGACCGAGCCCCCTTACCGAAGGTTTGCTCTGGGTCACTAAGAAGACCCGCGAAGCCAACGGTGTCAGAAACTTCGACTCCGCTGAAAGATGGAATGGATGCGGCCCAGGGTGTATTGTTCGTCTATGATCGAATATTGAGCAAAAGACGCACGAGCACGAGCACGACGATCCTAGGAAGGACGGTATGGAAACGCACCTGGAACGTCGATGACAGAGTCGAGTCGTAAAATGTATTCCCAGCGCAGAGGATACAGTCATAGGCGTAGGTAGCAAGAAGCCCAGCTGCCAAGCCGACCGTGAGGTTCACTTGCTGAGGGGGGGTCCCGAAGAGTGCTGGCACCGTGGAAGGAATGTAAGCTGCATCTGTGAGATAGGACATGACGTTCATTGGAAGAGTAGCCCATGCTACACATATGGAACCATCATTGTCAGCAGTGAGTAGTTGCAGCCCTAGAGACGAACACTTACTGCCCGAATTTGCCTCGACATACGGGAACACCGAACTGAGAAAGAGTGGCAGGAACATCATAGTTCCTCGATGTTTGTTTGTTGCGAATTCTAATGAATGGAAGTGCATCCTAGCCGCAGAGCTGCACGTCGGTCAGATGGTAGAGCTTGAACGTCTGCAAGAGTCTTTTCAGAGGAAGATCAAGGATTTAGAGAAAAAAGAAGCCACTCACCGTCATATCACCTTCTCCGGCAAATCCAGGGTCACCCCGGTGGTTGCTTCGCCTTTCGGAAGCAACCTGGTCTCATGCCAGTGTGGCTCCGCCGCGACAACGCAACGCCAATTACCCGAGCTCAGGGTCAACTTTTTATCGACATTTTGCCCTGAAGATAAGATGCTGTTGTTGAGTCGGCAACTAGATATTATACCGGTTTGACTTTAGCTGTTGTGAATCACTCCGATGATATGTGATTCTTCCACTCTTTGATCAATTCACTACAGCCTATTTTGACTCGACTCTGCCAGTAAGCTCGAGCACAGGTTTTTCAAAATTTCTCGTAAGTACCGTCTCCACGGAAAAGGTGCCAGTGAGAAGTTAAATTGAACGACCCAGTTAAGCTCCGCATCAATCCGACGACCGTGCTCGCGATCACTGAAAACGAGGAGCTTGCCAAGACGGGTTATGCCTTTTTTAGAAGTGACAAAGTTCAACCTTCGACTTGACTCACAGCCCTTGAAAACGTTTCTCCCTACCAAATGATCAGTGAAGAGCCAGTTTGATGTCCTTGAAGTGGAAATAGGTAAGCAGGTCAGAGCGGTCCTCCAAACCGTTCTCTGAATTTGATCTTGATGGTGGGTTTAGCCGGGTCGAAAACACAGCCTGCCGAAGCTTCAATGACATGGGCTTGGCGCTCGCGACGGTTTACCCCAACTTTATCCCATTTTGGGTGTTTTTCGTGATTGAAAACTTGTGAGGGTGCGAGCTTCATCCTTGTGTAATTTTCTCCCTCATTATCTGAATCCTCTGGCGCTAATAGTATGTATCCTGCTCTCTAAACCACTACGTGATGCGATCTCAAGGTTTTCTCTATTTTGCACGCCGGCCTTCTAGGCCCACCCACACTCATTAAGTATTACTTCAAGCTAGCTTCAGGGATTCATGACAGAACCGTCTTACTACCCTCTTAGTCTCATGAAATCCCCACTCAAAGGTAGCGCATCATCTCTAAAGCGGCGTTTTGAAGACACCTCGCATTTATACTTCGCATCACAGACTCTTCTGGGGCTGAAGGCCTGCCCAAGTCGCGATCCACAGTGTCCCTCACACCCTTACGTCCCCAGTCACACCGAAAAAGCTCATCATCCGTTTCCTTATGGCACGGCCTCAGGGAGGGTTTTGAGATGGCACTCTTTCCGCTCGCCGCCATCGGTTATCTCGCGTTCTGTTATACTGTTCATGGTAGGGTGGTACCGGTCACCACATACGGCCTGTATGCTGTTACGCCAGAGCATCTTGGTAGGTACCACATTGCATTGGTCCTGTGTATTCGTTCATGAAATCTTAACCCAAATCCTATAGCCACCATCAAAGGTGGCATCAGTGCTATCACCATCCTTGTCATCTCGATCGCGCTCGTCCCGATCGGGCGTATCATTTCCTGCCTAAAGGTGAGGGGCAATGTATTGGTGGACGGACTCGCTGATATACTCGATCTACAGAGCGAAGAATTTTTCCGCGTCCTCGCCACTCGCAGTCAAGGTGTTCCGTTGGAAACAGTCAATTATATCTCGAATCCAACCTTTGGAAACGTTGATATGTTGATGGCAGTGTGGAAAAAAACATGCACTAACCACTATATTCTGGGAATCGTCGCCTCGCTCTTGCTTATGATTATAACAACGCTTGCTCCGGGTGCTCGTAAGTCGCACGCAATGCTGCTGAAGTGGATTTTCACTCTTATTGTGAACAGTGACAGTTGAAAGCGTCCTGGCTGATGGAGAGTTGATGGCGTTTGCTATCGGAGCAGTGAACGCACAGAGCGTGTTAAAGTGTGTTTTATACTATCTTTGAGGCTTATTTTTTCATTTCATTATCTTTAGCGGAACATCCCCTACAGCACCGGCATTTAACGCATCGTTGAAGTCTGATGCGGCAGCTTCCATCACGTGGGCCGAAATGGAACTTGGCGTCCAGTACTCATTTGGGGTAGCAAATACGTCGGAACCTGACTATGAAGCGTACATTGTCCCTCTGCCCCTTGATTTGGATACCACGACATCCGCAAGATGGTTGACTGATGTGATCGGAATCAACCCGACGTGCTCCTGGGCCGCCACGAATCTTACCACTACCGTGCAGGTTCCAGCCAATTCCACAGCGGATATCGGTGATTACTTTGCAACAGCATATCTCCCTGACTTCAATCTAGATGTCCAAGTGACCGGGGATGACATACGTGGGTTGTTCAAGCTTGATTTTTGAAGTTATAGCTGACAATATCTCGTCTCCCAGCGAGTATCGCGAACGGTCCTTTTGCTACTGTTAAGAATCCTACGTCTGGCGTGACCAACGACACCACACAGGCTCCTGCTTCAGATGGATCAACGGTGTTCCTTTTGGGCCAGTGTAAATCAGGCTGTTCCCCAGGTACACCTGTCAACATCACCCTAGACCTTACGGGCATTGATACAACGTTCACCATCGCTCTGAGTGACCAATCGTGGACCATGGCGATTTTGGTATGCAATCCCAACATCACGATCGAAACGCGCGAAGTGCGGAACGACGGCCACGGCACCTTAACCGTGCAACCACGCCCGGCCGGTCGTGTGCTGACGCGCCAGGGGAACCTTAACCCCCTCCAGACAACTGCCATGTTTTCGATCGCAACGATGTCACTCACACAAAGCGCCGGCCCGCTCTCCGGGACCCACGTGCAGTACAGCCAACTGGGATCCGAGGTGCAAGGTGACGTCTTATACGGAAAGTCGCAGTTTGATAATCTACCCGGGACCGACGCGGCATTCGGCACTGTGGCCACGCTCACTCCTGCGTCAATCGAGCACATCACGCAGGGATACGGTCGGGTAATACAATCTGCTGCTAAATGTACGTCTACTCGTTCTTTTTTTCCCTCTGTCCGTCCATGCTCACCGTTCCCGTTCCCATTATTATGATTATTGTTGCACAGCCTATCTCGCGGGCTACCTCGGGACCGCATACGTCCCCGGACGCATCTCCGCCACCGAGATCATTTTCGCTGCTTCCATCCCGAATTTGGCTGTTTCGACTGCCGCCTTTGCGCTCCTCGCCGGGGTGATCATCCTTGCGCACTTCCGGCCAGGCCAGGGCGACGAATTCACGCTCATCAACGTTGCCGCCGCCGTGCACGAATCGGAGCTGCCCGCACGGTTTGCACATGTGAAGGCCGGCGGACAGTCGGTTGAGGAGGTGGAAGGAGATCTAGAACATGAGACAAACATGGCGAAAGGCAAGGTGCACCGCGCTAAGGGAAATCCCATGCTCAATGATGAGGACGTCGTGGAGATACTAGGCGATACAAGGATTTTCATGCAGAGACGGGAAGATGGGTCCCCGGTGTTGCACATCGGCTGAGAGGTGGACGGGCGGACATGTGGACTGCATGCCTTCGTTTCTTTCGTTGGGTTCGTTACGTTGTCGGCGCTCTGTCAGAATGATCACCCACATTTTGTTAGACTGTCCGTGTATTCTACTCCTTGTTCATTTTTCAAGCCTTCTTTGTTTCTCCTATACCGGGATACATAAAAAATATTCAAGATGATACCACGATCTTGAGCATCCACAAGCTCATTCCACGTCTTCTGCGCATCTGACTCTTCGTTGCGAATGCCGATTACGTACGTAGAGAATGACCCTTGAATTGTTGGTAACGCAGTGAACTATCAAATTATCAGCTTCGAAAGTCACGTCGACGCGAGCCTTTCTGAACTTGTAAGAAGGCGTGGAGCTGCAGACGACACGGGGTGGTAGCCCGACTAAAGGGGCGCTTAGAACCACCGGGCGCCACGAGCGATTGCACCCAAGGCTCGCTCGACGGCATTCTTGCTCGACATACTATGTGAAATTTGCAGGCCAATGATACTCTTGTATGGAACAAACTCGTGTCGGATCCATATGCAAGCTCCCTTGTCAGCAAAGCAATACTGAGTACAGTGAGTTGAACAAACAAGGGCTCGTAAACATCAGAAGAGCATTAAATTGGGAAGTTCATGTAACAAAACAACTCCCGTACATTCGATATAGTATGCGGTAGACACGAGAGCGCTAGAGCAGGCCATAGCAGCGTTGGAAAAGTCTTAGAACTGCGGATGCAACAAGTAAACGAAAGAGGCAGCATTGTAAAATACTGAGGGTTATCTTCAAAGGACGTCCAATATCTTTACGCCGTCGATCAGTTTGTTCAACACCGTCGGCGTGATCTCCTCGACTACTTGCACAACGATCAGACTCGGAGTCCGTCGCGACCTTCCTGTACGCAGCCACACCACCAGGGCTCGGCGTGAATAACAATGCGCCGAACGGTCTCTTCAGTCGAGCGATGGCTCGACGGGCTTGCGCTCGTTTATCAGCCGGTGATATGGATGACGGTGGTCGGAGGGAAGATGTAGTAGCCTGTCCACTAAATGGCAGGGAAAAGCGAGCAGGAAACCGTAAGGTTCGTGATGGGCAGTGGCTTCGCTGCTCGTGTCACATTGGAAGAGCCAGGGGACAATGACAACCCGCCTACTGAAGATCGGTCATTGGCATCCTCAAACTCTTCAAGTACTGTTTCCATAACACTTCCGACAGGCTGACGGTCAAGGAGAGTGTCAATCCAGGGATGAACGAGGTAGAGGGAATCCATTCTAGATAGATTTTCGTTCGTCCGTATCTCCACAATTCCGAGGACAGCTGTTTGAGCATGAAAAACCTGTTCCAAATTACTCCGAGAACCTGATACAGGTCCAAGCTTGAAGGTGAGACATGGAAGCTCCATCCGCCGTCCTCCAAATGATGGAACCGGGAGGTCAAGCAGGCGATCGTACAATTTCACGACGATTGCCGGATTCAGTCCGGCGACCGTCTTGTCCATTTCAGCATCGTCGGTGACAAGTGGGATGTGAGTGCTTGGTAGCCTGTTGAACACAGATACTAGCAGGTAGGCAGCTGTTGAAGCTACCAGATTCCCCTGTCCATGCGAGAATGCTCATGTCTTCAGAGGATGCAAGTAACTGTGCCAACAGTTGGCCAAGTACCTTGTCCCCCTCCCCATATACCACAGGCAACGAAGCCGAAAATATCCCCAGGAGTGAGTACGCTGCATCCTCGACTAGGTCGTGTCTCGTTGTGATGCTAGACAAAGCTTTGTTCGGATATCATCTAATCCCGGTCGAAGTGACATCAAGGCCTGTGCGGAGATTCCCGTTGCTTCCTCTATCTCCGAAATAATCTCGAGACACTCCTTGCATTTGGGGGCATCCGGATCCATGTATGGCTTCCAGTCCTCTGTATAGAATTTAACCACTTTCGATGCGTGGTACTCCTGGAATGTCCATGCGCGAGTGTTCCAGATGCTATTCACAAGATCTCCACGCTGCGATGGAGAGCGAACACCACGGAGAAAAATGACTGTCAGGGAAGAACCTTCATACCACTTGAACATTGCAACAATGGCTTCATAGAGAACAAAGTGACCTGTTTTGTCTATGCAGCACGTATCACTCCATGCCCAATTGAACCCTAAATCCCGCACGATCTTGCAGAACATTTGAAGCTTGTCGTGAGTAAGCGATTCCTCGAGATCATATACAATGATTTGTATGACCTTGTGGAACAGAAGTTCGCTCTCCTCCCACTTGTGCGAGAATGTCGCATAACGATAGTACTCCCTGACAACCTCCTCAATACGTGCACGGTCAATCTCTATCGTCATAGACGAGATCAACTGTTTGAAGACTGGCACGGATTCGAATGCGGCAGCTTGTTCTGATTTGTTACAAAGGCGACCAGAGATGGTGTTAATAAGCACGCGGGGTGAGTCTCTAATGGTATCTTGCACTGTTTTCCAGATCGTTTCTGTTGGGTTCGCATAGTTGCGACGTTGCTCTTGGAGGAAAGATGAATAGAAGAATCATACTACGGGGTCGATGTTCTCACCACGAATATCTACATCAGGTGACTGTATCATCTTGGAGAGCATCTCCTCGAATGCCTCGGTTGCCCTAGTATAATCACCTGCCTGGCGTAAAGCTGCGTGCTTCCTTTCGTGACCCCATGGAGACGACGGATTAGGCATGATCACCTTGTAACGATATGTAGAGGGGAACCATCTTTCGTGAAACAAAGGGATGTACCTTTTCTGCGTCATCCAATGCCTCCTTCCATGAGCCTCTGAGCATACACGTCTTGCTTCACTTGATCAGGGCAGTTTGAGCAATAGCAGGATTGAATGCCAATGCAGCCGCATAGTGAACAATTGCATCATCATGCCGTTCTACACTCGACGGAGCGTCCCCGAGATCCATTAGCTTCGCTGAACAACGCTGTTTGAAGTCTACACAACGATGAGAAGAACGATGACAACCATACAACCTAAGATGTATTACCAAGCACCCATTTTGTTTGCTCATCCAGCCTATTTGTCTCCTCTACTAATTCGCTCGCCATCTGACAGAAGCATTCGCTAGCTTTCACTATACGGCCAGCTGTTTCGAGATGTTCGCATACAACACGATATACAAACGATCTCGGGGACCACGAACTATATGTAGAGTGTTATACCTCGATGAGTACGAAAGCGAGAGATCCTTACATGGATCGATGATATCAACGTGTCTCTCCACAGGTGAAACGTCAGTGTTGATTTTTCCCACTCTCGCAGGACCATTGTCAGTGTCGTTGAATCGAGGGCTGCATGACACGATGGCGCTTTGCTGAATTCGCCTACCGCCATCAGTTGCGAGAACCTGG
>JBBPRP010000617.1:0-12277 GCA_038093135.1 Leccinum longicurvipes
TCATGAGATCCATCTCTCCTACTCAACAACAAACTATCCTCCCTATGCTTGATGCTGGCCAATCTGCTCACTCTATTGCATCCACTACTGGTCTTAATGTGTCTACCATATCCAGATTATGCTCCAAAGAGCGTTCTGAGCTCCAAAAAGCTACTGGAGGTCGTCCATCCAAGCTTTCCTCTGCCAATGTCCAGCATACTATTTGTCTCATCTTCTCTGGAAAGGCAGAGAATGCTGTTCAGGTGACCAAGGCACTCACCAATATAGTCAACCAGCCTCTCTCTACCTCCACAGTGTGCAGACAGTTGAGGAAGACAAGTATGAAAGCTGTGGTCAAGTCCAAATGGCCTTTTCTTTCAGCCAAGCATCACAAGGCTTGTCTAGACTTTGCTTATGCTTATAAAGATTGGACTCTGGAGGACTGGAAAAAGGTAGTATGGTCTGATGAGACCAAAATCAATTGCCTAGGGTCTGATAGACGCAAGTGGGTGTAGAAAAAAACAGGGGAAGGGCTAAGTGATAGGTTGGTAGAAGGTACAGTGAAGTCTGGAGGAGGTTCTTTGATGATGTGGTGCTGTATGACTTGGCAGGGAGTTGGCTATGCTACCAAGATTGATGGTAGGATGGATGGAGACCTTTACCTTCAGATTTTGAAGGATGAACTACTCAATTCTTTGCAGTTTTATGGTCTTTATCCTCCTGACATCATTTTTCAGTAGGACAATGACTCCAAACATACTTGCAAGTGTGGTGAATTATTTATTTCCAGAAGTCCAGAAGTGTGAGAACTCTCAGAACTGGAACACCGGAAGTGCAGGAATACTCGGAAGCACGAGAACTCCTTGGAACTGGAATGTGTGTGCAATGTACAAGCTTGATCAATCAGTCTGTCATGATTGATCAACTACCACACCACATTGTACACACCTGTTGACCTCATGTATTATAGTAGATTACAGCTTGCCCTAGACAAGCCTCATGTACAGTAGTATAAATATTGAATACCAGCAACCAGAACAAGCCAGTCTTGTTCTTGTTGGAATTCCCTCTGACAATGACTACTCCTTTCTAAGTCATATTTGCATTTAGGTGTGCCAGATACTGTATAGTGT
The DNA here is from genome assembly GCA_038093135.1 of Leccinum longicurvipes. NCBI lineage: Eukaryota > Fungi > Basidiomycota > Agaricomycetes > Boletales > Boletaceae > Leccinum > Leccinum longicurvipes. Next base: position 1,113 of record JBBPRP010000617.1, read on the forward strand.
CATCGGTTGCCTTCAGCAAGAAGGTAAAGGATTGGCTTCAAGAGCAGGATTTTCATACTATGGTATAGCCTACACAGTCTCCTGACCTCAACCCCATTGAGCACCTCTGGGGTTACCTCAAAAGGAGACTAGCAGATGATAAATCCTCTCCTAAAGGGATTTATGAATTGTGGGAGAGTGTTCAGGTTGATTGGGAGGGGATACCAGTTGAGGAGTGTCAGAAGTTGATAGAGAGCATGCCTAGAAGGATTGAAGCAGTTATCAAGGCAAAGAGAGGCTATACCAAGTATCAATATACTCTGGAAAGCAAAAGGTGCAAAACTGTTGCAATGATATTAGTGTTTTGAAATGGATGTATCTTTGCAGTATGTAAGCAGAATCACATGAACCTAGAGACAATGTTGTAGCCAAGTGTTTGTACTTTATTTGTTTCCACCCAAGCAAAGTGAAATTCACACAATTGATTGCGAGGCGCTTTGTGCCCCAGTTTGAAGTTAGGCATTGTAACAGTTTTGCACCTCATTGTATGCCCAGTGATTCCACATAGCTACCTATAGCATTTCATAGGAGTCCATAGTGCCATACAACTCCAGGAATATGGCAGTGTAGATTACTAAAATTAGATATTGTCCATAGCAATACACAGCAACCTATAGCAATCCATAGCTCTATAGCTCCATAGCTCTATAGCTTCCTAGCAGTACATAGTTCTAAAGCAAACAAGTCAAACAGCTAATCAAATACATCATGTAAGCAATGCACTATAGATTTTGTTATGCAAGTCTTTCTCTTATATTCCTGTACATATTTTGCTACACTTCTTGCTACAATATTTACTATACTTTATACAGTAATATACATTTGTAGACTCTTTGGTACACTTTTTTGCTAAAGTTTTGTATACATTTTCTACACTCTTTACTAGGCTTTCTAATTCAGCTCAATTTTGGCTTTGCCAAACTCTAACCCAATCTAACCAATGTCTGCCTCCTAACCCAGTCTAACCAAGATTTGCTTCCTAACCTAGTCTAACTAATATTTTTCTTTCCTAACTCAGTGTCACCAATGTTTTGCCTCCTAACCTGGACTAACCAATGTCTTGTCTCTTAACTTTCACTTACCAATGGTTTTCCAGCTTTACAATCAATGTTGTTTCCTTACAAAATGAAAAATTGGTCATTTTTGTGGTCATTGTTGATTTCTGTGGGTTCAACCAATGGTAAAAACTATTCTTTAGCTATTGAAAGTTTACCCCTGCATTCAGTCTGTGAACTATTTTTATTATGTAAAATGGCCAACTCAATCTTGAGATACATTGGTTTTAATGTGTCATTCAAGAGAGAATAGTAGACAGTTAGAAATAATAATTTCTAACATGCTACTGACCAATCAGCACATTTAGCAGTACTGGCCCAGATGTAGTAAACACCTCTGCCTTTTATATGAGCCATGAATCATGTTAATTGATGTAGACATGTCAAAGATATGATTGATTTCACCTTCTACATCAATAAAGCACAGAATGGTGTTGAGAAATTAAATTTGAATTTATAATCTTGTGAATATTTGGAGAAATAGGGAGGCATATAGGTGACTCATGACATAATGATTTGTTGTTTGATTTTTCCATGTGTATTGGTAGAGCTTGGTTAAACTGGGTTAGGAGACAGATATTGGTTAAACTGGATTAGAAGGCAAATATTGGTTAGACTAGGTTAGAAGTCAACATATTTTCGAGACTAGGTTAGGAAGCAAAATATTGGTTGGTCCAGGTTAGGGGGCAGATATCGGTTAGACTGGGTTAGGAGGCAAACATTGATTAGATTGAGTTAGGAAGTCTGGCAAAGCCAAGATTAAATTGGATTAAGAAGTCTAGTAAATTGTATTACAAAATGTACCAAAAAAGGGAAAGAAAGTATACCAAAGTGTATACAAAATGTGCCAAAAAAGCATACAAAAGTGTACCAAAAGTGTGTAAAAAAGTGGATCACAAAGTGTAGTAAAATGTTTACAGAAGTATAGCAGAAAGACTTGACCAAATGTGTAGTGTGCTGCTTGCCACCAGGTATTTAAATCCAACACTCTCCAGTTTTCTTTCCCACACTCTCTCTTTCCTCAACCACTACCATCTCTCTTCTATACTTCAGCATCTACGCTTCAATATCACATTAGACTTCATCTACTACCTTATCTATTATATAATGCTCTTGCTATTTGGTAAGTAGATGTTTGTCTCATATGTAGGTCTATTTCTAACTTATGTTTTTTTTTTCTTAGACTAGTATTGATATTGGTAAGTCCTTCAATTTGGTTATATAGTTTATATCTGTCATTGAATCTCTTGTTTCTATAGATTATCATAGGTGTATGTACATATGGTAGTCATTTTGTAATATTAGTGTAGACTATGTATATGTTGGAGAATAAAATATTTATCTTTGTAATTTTGGATTGAATGATCTGTGGAAGAAATTTCTAAAGATATATACAGTTTCCAAGAGGATGATATAGTATATTTATATCAATTCATAGATAACCCTAGACATCTATAGCTAATCCATAACAATATATAGCAACTCCTAGCAAGCTCTATATGTCCATAGCAATCCATAGCAACCCCTAGAGCCCTAGCTCTATAGCTTCATAGTCCCATAGGTCCATAGTAAACTAGAATCTGGCCAACACTCCATAGCACTGGCCAGCCTAGACCTTGCTGGGGATCTATAAGGCTTTGAGGTACTATACAGCCCTTTAGAGCTCTGTCCAGACAAAAGTGATTTGTTGATGGGAGCTTTATGAGGATGGCAGAAAGGAGAAAAGAAATGACTTGAAGGATGTACTTGTATTGTCCAGTAAAGGCAGTATTTTTATTATAGTTGCTGTGAGTCATTAGAGTGCCAAGACTCTTGGATAGAAATAGATGGTGAAAACTGGTGGGTGAGTTAGCATGCTGCCAGCTAGTGACCTCACTTCCCTGGCCAGGAAGTGAAAGCAGGTGCATCAAAGTTAACACCTCCAACCAAACTTCATTAATAGCTAGAAGCTATTTGTTGAGTAGCTTGGCCTCTCAGATGACTCCCTCTACTTGCCATATGCAAATCTGGCCCTTGTTGCAAACCCTTTCTCTTTTATCTTATCTTCTGCACTTATCTTATTTTATCTCATCTCATCTCATCTTATCACTGACACTTATCTTATCTTTCTTGTCACTTGACCTATGTCTAGAACAAGTCACATGACCACTTAGTCAGTGGGTCTAGATTCATGACGTCATCAGCTATGTCATCCCTTAGGAATGTAATTTAGGGTAGGTCAGACACAGCATGGTCTGTACACATGTATCCATAGCATATAAAGTGAATGCATACCAGCAGAACAAGCCAGTCTTGTTCTTGTTGGATTCCCTCTGACAACAACTCTGACAACTCCTCCTCCTCCTAAGTCTCAGTATTAGTATAGGTGTGCTGACACTGTCATAGTGTCAAAGGTCGCCTTCAGCCCTTCTTAGAAAGCTGTTGAAGAAAACAACTAGCAAGGTGTTTATCCAAGTCTACACTCTCATCAAAAGCAAACAGGCTAAAGCTGGACATCTCCACATCACTAGTCTCTAGGGTGTGACAAAGATGGTCAAATGACCCTTGAGGAAATTGAAATCCAAAAAGCATATCCAAGTCTACTTCATTGGCCAAGGCTGAAAGGGTACTGTATATCTGACTGATGAATTCAGAGATGCTGACCATATGGTTTTGAACAGCTAGCCTTGTACCATCTGTATTCCATACAACTGTTTGATTAGATGGTGCATGGTAGGCTATACAGCTCATGGCTTTCATTTATCCACATACAAAAGCCAAGGGTGAGATATGTTCTTCTGATCCCCATTGAGTTACTGTAAACTGTATGTACTGTACCTGTACATTTGACCCTCTGTGAGCAAAAAGTACACTAAACAGATGGATTTACTCCATGAGTTGCAAGTATAGTCTATCACTGCTGTCTTTGCTCCCCTCAAGGCTGGTCTGCAGGCAGTGGTACTATTCTTGTATAACTGCCATAAGAGTATGATGGATTCCAAATTGAATATAGGCATAATAAAATGTAATATCCTTAGCATTTGCAAAACCACCTTCAGACTGGGTAGACTATAGGATAACATAGATGGTAGAGGAGTTGGAAAAGATGTTCTCAAACATGTGGAATGAGTTGGAGGGCATATATATGCATTGTAGGGTAGCATCGATACTGGAGTCAAGGCTAGACAGTAAAGAATATGTTTTTGAGGAAGTACTAGACTGAAGAGCTATTAAAAGTACTTGGAAACATTCAAACTGTCAAGCAGTAAGGCTGATCTATGGTCCACTGTTAGAAGATACAAGAGACTCTGCAGACCTGATGATATATTTTTTATGCCAATGCAACACAGGATGAAGCACAAAAGCCTGACCTTCTCAAGGGCATAAGACCTGACTGTTGTCATTTCTGTCAGACAATTAAAGAGAGTGAGTAAGTATTCCTTGCTCTCCTCTGAACAACATCATTATCAGTAAGCTAGTGGCCATTAATATAGCTATGTAGTAACACTCATGGCTTTGGAGCTACTAAAAGCTCACAAAGCTGGTTAGGTGCATTTGAAATGTAACTGCACAGAGTTTGGAAGCAATTTACACTGAGCAACAAAACTGTTGCAATGTTTGCAACACTTTGATTAGAATGTGAATACTGGGTGATACATTGAAGGTAGATCCCCTAACCTAAGTATCATTAGAAAGCCCTGATCAAGGGCTTTCCAAACATATATACATTGCTTAGGTACTTCTTTCTATATCAGGTGATATGTCGAAATTAAGCAAGGGTACTCATTGCAACAGTTTTGTTGCTGGCATGGTAAGATATAGAAATTACATATTGCCAGCACATATTACATAAGCAATGAGTCATGTGATGCATAAGATGTTCAACATGATACAAACACATCAAAACACCATCGCTTTTTCCACTTCCACCATCATGAAATCACTCTCCATTGATCAGACCAACCAAATCATTGCTCTCTTGCAAAATGGTCAATCTACTTGTCAAATCTCTCAATCTACTGGTGTCCACTACTCTACCATTAGTAGACTGCACTCCCAGCACTGTCCCAACCTTGCCAAGCACTCTGGAGGTCGTCCATCCATCATTTCACCTACTGACATGCGCCATGCCATTTGTCTCATTGGCACTGGAAAGGCTGAAAATGCAGTCCAGGTGACCAAAACTCTTCAAGATGTCAAGAATCAATCCATCTCCCCTCAGACTATTCGACGTCACCTCAGGAAAGCTGGCATGAAGGCTGTGGTGAAGAAGAAATGCCCCCTTCTCTCTCAGCGCCATAGAAGGGAGAGATTAGACTTTGCTCTGAGTCATCAGGATTGGACTGTGGATGACTGGAAGCGTGTTATATGGTCAGATGAGACCAAAATTAATCGCATTGGGTCAGATGGCAAGAAGTGGGCATGGAAAAGGGCAGGAGAGGGGCTCAGTGATAGGATGGTGAAGGGAACAGTGAAGTTTGGGGGAGGATCAGTGATGATATGGGGTTGTATGACTTGGGAAGGAGTTGGAATGGCTTGCAAGATTGATGGTAAGATGGATGCTGACCTTTATGTGCAGATTTTGGAAGATGAACTTCAGCAAACCCTGGTGGATTTTGGATTTTCCCCAGAGGATATCATTTTCCAGCAGGACAATGACCCCAAGCATACCAGTAGAAAGGCCAGGAAGTGGTTTGATGACCATGAATATGAGGTCATGGTATGGCCTGCTCAGTCTCCAGACCTTAACCCCATAGAACATCTATGGTTTCTCCTCAAGAGAAGGCTGGCAGAGTATCCAGAGCCACCCAAGGGGATATTGGAACTTTGGGAGAGAATTAATGCAGAGTGGTACAAGATTGGGGTGGAGGAGTGTCAGAGGCTGATTGAGAGTATGCCTAGGAGGGTTCAGGAGGTCATCAAGGCCAAGGGAGGATACACTTCATACTAATTTCTGATACTCTTGATACCAGCAACAAAACTGTTGCAATGAGTACCCTTGCTTAATTTCAGAATATTGCCTGATATAGAAAGAATTACCTAAGCAATGTATATATATTTGGAAAGCCCTTGATCAGGGCTTTCTAATGATATCCAGGTTAGGGGTCTAGCTTCAATGTATCACCCAGTATTCACATTCTAATCAAAGTGTTGCAAACATTGCAACAGTTTTGTTGCTCAGTGTATGTCTAGAACAAGTCATGTGACTGGTCACATGACCATTTAGTCAGTAGGCCTAGACCTATGACATCATCAGCTATGTCATCACTTAGTAATGTAGTTTAGGGTAAGTTAGACACTTGGTCTGTACACATGTGCCAACAGTATGTATATAAAGTGAATGCATACCAATGGAACAAGCTAGTCTTGTTCTTGTTGGATTCCCTCTGACAACAACCTCTCCCCTCTAAGTCTTAGTAATAGTGTAGGTGTGTTGATGCTATCATAGTGTCAAAGGTCACCTTCATTAGAACAAGACTACTTTCCATCCTCACACCTTACCTGTCACCAGTATACATGACAAAAATGTTTTCTCTCATCACTTTGGAAAGCTGCTATCCAGGCATAAAGGATATTGTATACTCAATTAAGAGTCATTGAGCATGTTACCCTCTTGGAAAAGGCATCCGATTCACATGCCTGTATCTGAGTTTGTACGACTCACAAATCAGTTTGCTTTGTGGAGGATTAGACCACATTCAAGTGGACCCACCTTACTGCTGATAATAGTATCAATCCCTACCCTGCACATAGTGGGTCAGTGCATGCTTTAGGCTGAGCATAATTGGCATCTCAGGTGTGCATGATACCTGTGACACACATGGGTAATATCTACCCTTAAATAGATAGTGCTGGATAGCTAGATCCGATGAGTAAAGGATTGAATCTGTACAAGCTAGTCCCGATGGAGCTCAGCGATGTCACAAGATGTGATAAAGCGCTGTATTTACCTAGTCCCGATGGAGCTAGGTAATATCTAGTGAGCTACATGAACTAAGCGAGTGCGAGAATAAACATACCTCAGTGATGTCACAAGATGTGATAAAGTGCTGAGGGAAACAATCAGAGTGTGAACGAGTATAAAAGAGAGAAATGCGATCACGTGTGAAGTCAGGTGATGTGGATAAGGACGAAATGATAAACATAGGTATAGTACTCTAACATACCCCCTTCATTGAGTCTCTAATCCGAGGGAATGACGAAATGTCTCAAAAGTGGGGCGGGGCAAAGCTTTAGTGAGAATGTCTGCTATGTTATGGTGAGAAGGAAGCCAAATTAATGAAAAAGAACCGGCATCTATATGTTGCCTAATGAAGTGGTAACATATGTCGATATGTTTAGAGCGTTGATGAAACTTGGCCGCGGACGAGAGCGCAATGGCACCGAGGTTGTCCATGTGGATGGGTACCAGGGAAGTGAATGGAATGGCTAGCTCAGAGAATAGGTTACGAAGCCAAAGTCCTTCCTGCACGACGTGCGTCGCCGCCATGTACTCCGCTTCGGTTGACAACAAAGCGGCGGTCGCTTGCTTCTTGGAGACATGCGAGATTAACCCGTCCACGTAATACCACGTGTACCCGCTGACTGAACACCTCCCCGTTTCATTCGCCCAACTCACGTCGGCATAAGCTAGAAGACCGGTGTCGCCTTCTGCGAGTGCATAGTGAAGACGGAGGTTCAGAGTTCCGGCCAAGTAGCGTAGGACACGTTTGGCGACGGCGTAGTGGCAGGGTTCGGGACTGGCATTGTGCTGGGCCAAGGCATTGACAATATAGGAGATATCCGGACGAGTGTTTACCGAGAGGTAAATGAGTTCTCCGACTATTTTGAGATAAGCGGGACGAAGGTCGGATCCACTCGGGATATCTGGATAACTCTGCAAAGGGTCTCCCAGCGGGGCCTTTGGGTTGGCGGGTAGACGAACCGGGCTGCAATCAGACAAACCGTATTCTTGCAATAAGAAAGTGATGTATTCAGATTGATGCATCCACAGCTTTCGGGTCGAGCGGTCGCGTTCGAACTGAACTCCGAGATACTTCGAGACAGGCCCAAAGTCTTTGATGCCGAAGCGCTCCACGATCCGCTGCTTCACCCGAGCGAGGAAAGGAGGAGAGTTGCATGCCACCATCCCGTCGTCCACATGCCAGCCTATGAGACAGCGAATGTGCATGGCATTGATGGCCAAGTCGAGTTTGTCTGAGCGAATAGGTTCGGTGTAGTAGAACAGCGCGTGATCCGAGTCGGTCCGCATGAAGCCCAGATCAGCCATAACAGAGCGCACCTGTTCATACCACTTGAGAGCTGATTGTTTCAAACCGTAGATGGAGCGCAGCATGCGCCATACGCAGACCCACCAATCGCTGACCTCAAACCCTTTCGGCTGACGCATATAGATTTCTTCCTGCAGCTTGCCCCAGAGAAACACACGTTTAGTATCGAAGGTGTCGATCTCCCAGTCTTGTTGGCAAGCGAGGGCAACGATTAACCGTACTGAAGCGGGCTTGATGACTGGAGCAAATGTGGCCCTGTAATCAACGCCAGGGACCTGAGAGAAGCCCTGAGCGACCAGACAAGCTTTGTACACGGAGGGGCCCTTCTTGTCATCTTTGAATTCAAGCACCCATCGACAACCTATGGCTTTCCGTCCCTCGGGGAGCGTCGTCACCTCATAGACATTCATGTCCTTCATGGTTTGTAGCTCTGTCTCCATGGCGGCGATCCATTGGTCTTTGTCGGGGCGTTGAATCACTTCATCGTGTGTTGCTGGGGGTATTCCCATGTCATAGCCTGGTGTGGACGGGTTGCGACGATGATCGCTATGCAGAGTGATATGGGCCTGCTCCTCGATGACCATGTTGACTAAGACCTCGGGAACATCTTCGTCCTTCTCGATGGGCTCGACGTCATCCACGTCCTCCAGAGCTACCCCCTCGCTGGGTTTATCTCCCCCTGTTGCCTTCGCCGCTTGACGTTCCTGGAGGGCCTGTAATCTAGCTTTCGCGGCGGCCATATCCTGGGTCCAAGCGGCGCCTTTCTTCGTGAGGTGCCGTACTCGTGTAGACCTTTGCAAAGCCGCAGGAGTCGTATCGGGCGCTGGATTGATAGGAGGTGTCGAGGTGAGCGAGCCAGGGGAATCATCTTCGGAGCTATCCAAGTCATCAGAATCGGATGTGGGCATGCATTCATCGAAGATGACGTCTCTCGCAGTGAAAAAAGTGCCGCTGATGAAATCCCTGACACGATAGCCTTTCGTACCATCTGGGTATCCCATGAAGATGGCCTGCCGGGAGTGTGGGCCAAACTTGGTTTGAAGTTTGGTGGGGATGTGTGCCCAGCAGCAAGAGCCGAAGACACGGAGGTGAGCTAGATCTGGTTGGCGTCCATTAACCAGTTCAAACGGGGTGATTCCGGGAGGGAGAGCGGCTGATTCGGTGCAGTTCCAGAGGTAGGCCGCAGTCAGAATCACTTCTCCCCAAAGGTTGGAAGGGAGTTTAGCCGTTCGTAGCATCGCCAATGCACGACCCTGAAGGGTGCAAATTGCTCGCTCAGCCTTGCCGTTTTGTTGGTGAGCGTAGGGCGCACTCGTTTGATGCTCTATCCCCACTTCCTGCAGTGCTCGAGTAAATGCGTGACTTACAAACTCCCCGCCATTGTCCAATCGGAACGCCTTGACTTTCCTCTCTGTGTGATTCTCCCACAGCGCCTTGACGATGTTCCAAGCATTGAGGGCTTGGTCCTTCGAAGCCAAGAGCTGAACGTTGATGAGATGCGTGTGATCGTCGAGGAAGACAACAAAGTACAATTTGCCGTGAGGGGTGCGTACAGGGAACAGACCGCAAAGATTGGAGTGTATCAAGTCTAGCATATGAGATGCTCGAGGAGTTACTGAAGGTGGGTGGGGTTCACGTGGGTGTTTGGCGAGGATGCAAGGTTCACATCGGTTGAGCGCTGTCTTGGTTTCTACGACGACTCCTGTAGCGACAGATGGGAGACACTTAACATAGGTACCACCAGGATGACCCATCTGGGCGTGTCAGAGATCCCAGGTTGCCAGGGTGCGTGGAAACGTCGCGAGGGCACTCATCTCCTGATACACCGGCGGTGTGGAGTTGAGCTCGCCTGGGTGTATAAAACGGACGTCCAAGTAGCATAAGTTGCTCAGTAAAGGCACTTCCCTGAGAACGGTCCCGTGATGTGAGAGACGGCACCTAGGTCCTTCGGTGTCATTCGAACCCTTAAAATCGCAATCCCATCCCTTCTGGAGCATGCGGCCGACAGAGAGCAGATTCAGCAGAGCACCCGGTGTGTGAAGACAATCTTTTAATGTGAGACGATGCACGGAGTCGCCCAAGCAAAGTTCCATCAAGCACGTGCCTCTGCCGGACGCAATGAGGCTTTCCTGGTTTGCGGTTTTGATCGCGGGGCGATCCTCCTGAGCAAAGTCCAAAAAGTACCCCCTGTCTTTGATAAGGTGAGACGTAGTTCCAGAGTCGAGGATTGTTGCGAAGGAGTAGGGTGTTGCCAGGGCGGAAAGCTCTGAGATGGCGGTGCAGGATAGGTCACGACGATGTTGTTCGGTGACCGGGGGAGGTGGTGGCGGTGGATTTGATACTGCGGCAGCTGCAGTTTCTGTGGTCTGGTCTTTTGGTTTGTTGCGAATCCAAGCAGGGGCTTTGTGTTCCATTCCACCTCCGGGCCAATAACAGTGATCTTTATCGTGTGTTTCCACTCGTGGCTTGCCTACACAGTACGGGTTGATGCATAAGGTACCCTTAGGATTGTTCTTGTGAGTCCTTAAGCCTGTCGACGTGTTAACCTTCGCGGTATCCTTGTAGCCAATAGCAGCGCTCGCGTACTCAGATCCAGGGCCAGCCAAAGTTCGACGTCTGACTATGGTGTTTGCCTTTTCAATAAGTAGCTTGCTGGCATCACTGAAGGAGAAAGACGGAGCAGCTGGCGAAGAGCTCGAGGTGCTGGATGTGAGAGACGTGGATGGGGACAGCAAGAGCTTGTTCAGTGTAAGCTCTCGGAAGATTTCCCACTCGACGCCATCCGGTAGACCCTGTAAGAGATCGAAGATGGATTCCTCAT